>JAVBHU010000098.1:0-41894 GCA_034768395.1 Linum lewisii | reverse complement strand
TTCCTTGTTAGGCCAGTTATTAGTTGTACCGAGGGACTCTTCCATTTGTTTCTGTACTGCGATCTTAATCTAATATTCACTGCTTGGTTGACTCTTGGCTGCTCCAAACTGTCTTTCCCTATTTCTGGACTTAGATGCGCAGTCCGCAAAGTGAAGTAGAGCAGCTTCTGGTTCAAGTGCTGTGCAGTCGCCATCAGCTAAGATGTTGACCCATTCAGCTGTTTCTTCATTTCATCCCTTGGGCAAAGATTTCAGCTAGCTGACTCTGGTTGAATCCATGATGAGGGCATTCATATAGAAGCGCTTGGAAGTCGTTCCACACCTTCGTGTAAACTTACTCCTTCCTTCTGAGAGAAACTAGCGATGCTATCCTTGTAGAATGTAGTTCTTGAAGGGGGATAGTATTCTTCTATGAAGTCTTGAGCTAGACTATCCCAGTCAGTGTAATAGCCAGGTGGTTTCGAGCTGAGCCATATCTTGGCGTGCCTTTAAGAGAGAATGGGAATACTCGTAAGCAAAGATTGTTCTTACCGAGATTCCCACTCTTAAAAGTCTCGCACATGTCAAGGAAGTTCGCCACATGTGTGTGGGGGTTTTCTGCGGCTTCCCTTCGAAATGAAGATCCTTAGAGACCATGCTCAGGAAAGAGATTGTGATCTTTTCGTCGGGGTCGTCATCGTTGTGTGGCACGACGACGCTAGCTCAGAGGTAAGCCGCATTTTGGTCTACAGTAATCCGCCACGGTGCGCTGAGCAACTATACGAGAGGAGAAGGTGGTGCTGAATCTGAAGTAGTGGATGAAGCGGATGAAGATGAGGAGTTCTCCTTCAATCCTCAATCTTTTGAGGATGGTGGTGTAGGCGGTGTGGTTATGACTTGCTTCTGAGCTCGCGGTTTCTTCGGTGAATCTGAATTACCCGACTTAAACTGAGAATGAGCAATCGAAGCGGTTCATGAAACCTGTAGAACAACCTACAAGCAACAAAAGCAACATACCTGCGTAAAATCGAAGTGGGTGGAAAAATGAAAGATGGAAAAATGAAGAATAAATTGCCAGTTCTTCTTTCGAACAATCAAAAGAAGTCCCCGGCAATGACGCCAATTTGGTGACCCGCCCGGTCGTTGTTCGGACGTTTCAACCAAATAAAAACTACTAATGCTAAAAAACGTATAGCAGATCATATCCGAGGGCTTTCTATGATTGGTTACTTCAGAACTAGCAAAATACTCAAAGGTAAACACGTTGTGCGTGGTGTGGGTTCCACGACTTCTATTTCTAAGAAATGCAGAAAAATTACAAAGATTAAACTAAAGCAGATTGAGAATTAGGGTTTGAAAACAAGAATGACAGACAACTTAGACTTTGAATCCCCTTCGTTCCCCAGAGCATGGGCAATCAACAGATCAGCGGATTTCGATTCTCATTCAATCAATTACTAAAGACACCACCATAACTCCTTACCCTTAGGTTTAAGACCGGCGAACGTTCGCTCTATCCGTTCTAGCTACCAAGATTAACTAGCTGCCCGGGTACGGTCGCCTCTCGCAACGACTTAATTAATTGGTGTGATTACTAGTGATTAATGAGTTACTCTTGCAGTGAATTAACCCTAACCGGTTCCTACGAAAGGCACACTCCAATTATAAGGTTAATTGTTCAATTCGATGTTCTAAATAAGGCGAGCGTTCGCTTCTATCCTTAGCTTAACAAGAATCTAATCTAGGTGATCAATCCAGACAAGAACATGAACAATGAAGAACGAATCAAACATGAAAAAGAACTGATTGAATTTCGAATCTAATCACCGGCGATCCGTGACCGCTTTAAAGCCCTGGGTCACTTAGGGTTCATCTAGTCTAAGCTCTAAAGGTTTAGCTACTCATGATTATTACAAAAGAAACAAAGAAAGGAAAGAGTTCATCATTCAAAGGAAGAACAGAAAAGAAATCTGAAAAACCTAATTCAGACGACTCTGACAGACTCCGATCTTCGGTAGATTACACTCCTAGCTCCGGTTCGTCGAGGTGGAAGGGATGGCGTCACGATCTCTATCCGGCTCTTCGAACTCCAACTCTTCGCTCCAGAAACTCAGAGAATTCTGATCTCGAAAAGTTGTATTATGATTAATTCAATAATCCCCCTTCTGTTGGGCCGCCGGGTTAAGTATAAAATACTTAACCCTAAATTAGCCGAGTCAGCCTAATATTTTCGCCGAATATTCCTTAAGAATTTTGGCAAAAATTCCTTTGAGTTCAGGGCTGATTTCTCTGGTCTTGAATTTCGGTCCGAAGAGTGATTGATTTCGCCGAAGACATGCTTTGACTCGGCACCAGTTGATTTGCACTATTGATTTCGCCGAAGATGCAAGCCTGTTTTCGCCCGAAAAAAGCAAGTGTGAATGGGCAGATTTCGGCTTGAACTTGATCGACTCCTTTGATCGATTCCAGTTTGATTCCTCGAGGTTCCTACGCCTTAGACACGTCCATGGCTACGTTATTTGACGGTTAAAAACCTGTGCTAACACAAAAAACACTAGAAAACCATCAAATAGACCCGAAATGGGCCAAGGTAACACAAATGGCACGAGATAGGGCAATCGATTGAATATTTGTTATTCTACCCTAAAAAAACCATGTCTTAAGCAAAGAAATGTCGCTTAAATGAGGCTGATAATCACGTCAAATCGAGTGTCATCACAGGCCTACTGCCACCACAACCAAAGTGATTCTCAGTTGGAATTGAAGGGGTTTGGGGCAATCCCCTACAATTCAATATTTGCATAGCTTAATCTGTAAACATTGCCCCTCCATGTATTTCTCATGGAAAACTAAACAATCAAGAAGTACTATGGAAGTTCTACGTCGACGATTTCGATTTACTCACTCTTTTTATGTTGACCTTGATGGCTTATCTGGGGGTTTAGCACTTTGGTGGATACAAGACTTGGATATTATGGTTTTACGGAGCACTAAAAATTACATTAAACATACAATGGCTTGATAATCATCCTCTTTTGGCTACTTTTGTTTATGGTGCTTCCCGAAGAGAGAATCGTCAGGCAGTTTGGCAACAAATCATGACTAATCATGAAGATTCTCAGCATCATCCATGGTTTCTAATTGGAGATTTCAATGCTATCTGCAGTTTCTCAGGAAAAGGAAGGATCTAATCCATCGGATTATGCTACTATGCGGGATTTCAATGCATTTATTTATAATCTCAGCCTTCTAGAAATCTACTCTGAGGGTGCACGGTTTACTTGGACAAATAATAATACGCTTGGAGGTCTGGTAAGACAGCGACTTGATCGAGCACTTTGTAATAATGGTTGGCTGATCTCTTTCCTTATGCTATAACTATTATTCATCCAATTTCTCAGTCTGATCATGCACCTCTTACTGTCCTCATGGATCCTGCAATCCGAAAAAGTAACAGAAGTTTTAAATATGAGGAGAGTTGGTTATTTGAACCAAGTTACATTCAGCAAGTTGAGTCCAATTGGTGTAATGATTTCACTTCTTCAGATAACTTACAGCATTGTGCTACTGCTTTAACAAGGTGGAAAAAGGATGTGATTGGCAATAATGGAGTAAAGATTAAGCAGCTTCTTCATAAATTGGAAGCTCTTTCTTCTCTTATTTTGACTCCTCTCACTCTCCAAATAATAGGTTCTGTTAATGAAGAACTTGGTCGAAGTTGTGGACGTGGTTATGGCAATTAGACCTTCCACCAAAACTTTGTTTCTTTATGTGGCGTATTTGCAGAAATGCCATTCCAACAAAGGTAAGCTTATTGAGAAGACAGTGTGGATCTTCAGCCAATTGTCAGACTTGTAATGCTGGTGATGAGAATTTGGAACATCTCCTCTTCCACTGCATTGTTTCCATGTCCTTTTGCAGCAAGTATTGCCTTCGATTACCTGTCCATCTCTTGGTCAATCAGTCAGAATGTGGTTTGCTACCTATGTTTTCTACTCTTTCTTCAAGTTCAGCTACTGAAGTTGGTTTCACTCTTTGGTTCTTATGGAGGATGAGAAATGAGCTTCTATTTCAGGATATACATCCATCTCTGTCCTTTCTGGCTGCTAGAAGACTTCATGATCTATAACAATGGAAATCAAGTTCCACAGCTTCTCAGCAGATAACATCTTCTTCAACTCCCTGTTCTACTCCAAACCATTTAACTAATTCCTTAACCCCACAACCTTTGCTTACAAGATTGTGTGTGATGGTGCTTATTTAGCATCTATCTGGAAAGGGGCTTATGGTGTTATTATGTATGACATCAGTGGGAAGGTAGTTAATGGCAGAGCAGGAGCACAAACTTGTGCAACACATTTTTGTGCCGAAGCCTTGGCGGTTCTTTCAGCTGTGGAGATGGCAAAGCAGCGGTCTTCTTCAACAATTATATATACAAACTGTGTCAATTTAACCAGAGCTATTGCAGGACCAGAAGATCAGTGGCCTTGGATAGCTTCTTCTATACTTGCATCCATTACAAGACATCTTTTCTAGAACCAGCAAGTAACAGTAACATTTTCCCCAAGAATCATGGTTCAAGCAGCTCATGAAATTGCACGGCAAGCTCGGGATGGAGTTTTACGTCCGATTGGCTTTCCTTATGTAAATTGTATTATAGTTTTGTACAGATTTAGCCTTCCTTTGTTTTGTTGGTTGCTTTTCTTAAGCAACAGGGTGTTGCTCAGTTCTAATAATAGTATCTCTCTTCATAAAAAAAAAAAACATTCCGAGTCCAGTCTTACCAATTTGATACTTAGTATATATGATATGAGTTTGAAATTTTATATATTTTTTTGTTTGTCTTTTGTATTTGTCTCTTTTATGTTGGTACCGTTTGATGATTAATAGAATCGGTCATTTCTCAGGCAAAAAAAACCTTTTTCAATGTGTATGATAATTGATTATGGCCATTAATTTTTTTGAATATGACAATGATTTTATATATCGTTTGCTAACTATTATATTTAAGATTTGAATACCAGTTTAATCACTATCATAAATGTAAAAACTTGAACTAAAAATTTATATAATTTCTAATCATCTAATGAATTTAAAAAGGGTTAATACACATTTTTGCCCTCTTACTATGTGAAATTAACAAACATACCCTTGTATAATTTTCAACCAAATTAAGATCCTCTATTTTAACACTTTTAACAAACGTACCCTCCTGTTAACTTTTTCATCCATTTCCGTCAATTCTTCCTTGAATTTGTCACTGATTCTTCTTGTTTGGCTTCCAGTGATCTGATTTGAGTTTATTTTCACGAGATTTCATGTGTTTGATCATCTTCCATTCTTCTTGTTGGGGTTTCACTACTCTGTAGTGGGTTCATGAATATTCCTTAATTTGATATGTTTATGCTAAACTAATTGATTCCTTCTTGATCACTAAGTAAAAAACAAAGTATTCCTTTAATTTCTCTCGATTTTCATCGTTGATTTTCGGTGGAAATGGACAAAAAAGTTAATGGAAAGGTACATTTGATAAAAGTGTTAAAGTAGAGAGATTTAATTTGATTGAAAATTAGTAGAAGGGCATTGTTTGTTAACTTCGCATTGTAGGAGGACAAAAATGTGTATGGACCCATTTAAAAACTTAAGAACCTTACAACATACGGGTCTTTCACCATAATAAATAAATAAATGAAACTATGTACAAAATAAATCGTTCTGAAAGTATGAACGTTTATGGGTATAAATGTCCGGACCATAGGCGATTTCGCCCAGGCCCCAGGCGTTTTCGCCTATGGTCCAGGCATTAGCATTTAATCGGGTCAACCAACTGCTAACCAGCCGAGTTTAATTCAGGAACAGGCCATAGGCGTTTTCGCCTAGGGCCCAGGCGGATTCGCCTCTGGCCCGGGTGTTTCAACCTGATTGGGCGAAAAACGCCCCCTCCTCCTATAAAACTCCACCACACCCCCCATTTCACTCCTTACCCCCTCCTACCACTCTTCCCTTCAAGGTAAGTCCCCTTTTCTCTCTTGTCATTTTATTATGGTTTAGGATTAGGTTAGAGAATTAGATTAGGATTTAGGTTAGAGAATTAGATAGGATTTAGGTTAGAGAATTAGGGTGTAGGTTAGAGAATTAGTTTAGGATTTAGGTTAGAGAATTAGAATTTAGGATTTAGGTTAGAGAATTAGTTTAGGGTTTAGGTTAGACAATTAGGGTGTAGGTTAGGGAATTAGTTTATTATTTAGGTTAGAGAATTAGAATTTAGGGTTTAGGTTAGAGAATTAGTTTAGGGTTTAGGTTAGAGAATGAGATTAAGAATGTTAATTTAGGTTAGAGATGTAGTTTAGGATTTATGTTGGAGAATTAGTTTAGGATTATTGCCATTTGTGATTATTTATTTACACTGTTCTATTTCTGTTGTAGGATTTTTAAGCAAAGGACGTTCGTGTCTTCCAGAGGATATTCGTTGGAGACCATTATACGAGGTAAGTAGTGTGCACATTATTGAACATTTATAAATTACGTTGTTTATGGAACTGAGATTATTTCTTTGTTGCATGTGTGAATTAGGATAGTTAAATTTTGTATGTAGGACTACAAAATCGAATTTAGCGTTATTCTAGCGTGATTTAGGATAGTTCACTTTTGTCTGTAGGAATACTAGATCGGACTTTGCATGACAATAAACATATGACCCCGTATACTAATGTACCAACTTACTTTACAATAGATGTCTTATTACGGATGGTCTGAGCCACTAGTGGATGACATTCCCGAGGCTAGTAGACTACCTAGGAATGCTTCTCTCCTCTGGGGGAGAACAAGCATAGGGCTGGTTTTGTCTGGTGTAGCCCTTCTGAGTGCAAGGCCTTGAAGATGCGCCAGCGGAGCACATCACTGCGTTGGAGTCCCCATTATCAGCAATTTCTGGAGGGGTGCCGACTTTCAGGGGTATGTGCGGTACTTGGTCATACACCGTGTAAGGAGCTGTCACGGCATTGATTGAGAGGTGGAGGCCGCAGACGAACACCTTCCACCTGGTCCTGGCGAGGCCACTATCACTTTAGATGACGTGGAGGTTCTCACCGATCTTCCTACTACGGGACGTCCTCTTATTGTATCTCCGGACGAGCAGCCCGTGTCTGAGATATGCGAGCAGTGGTTGGGCGTTCAACCACCAGCTAACGCTATACAGGGCAGGACAGTTAGGGTTGCATGGGTTAAGAGGCTATTCGATCATCTGCCGGATGGCGCTACAGCAGAGGTTATTACCTATCATGCACGGGCATACACGTGGCTTCTGGTAGCTGGAGTTCTACTGGCTGACCAGAATGGAGATCACATACAGGTCCACCTCCTACAGCTTATTGGGGACTCGAGGGTTGCATCCACATACAGCTGGGTAGTGCGGTTCTCGCATGGCTGTATAAGGTGATGGGGGAGGGCGGCATTTTTCTCCGCTGGTAGTATGAGGGGCACCGGTGACATTGGCGGATTCACCCTCTTGGTTGAGCTCTGGGCCTTGGAGAGATTCCCCCGTATTGCAGAGCGGTACATACATGGTGGTGCCCCCCAGAGGATGACACCGTTCCGCGGGGCGCTCGGTGGTTACCTGTCATTGAGCGACATCAGCATCGGGTGGCCATGCACCTGGAGGACATTCGTTACGCACTCGACTTGTGTACGGATTTTGTGGTTAGGTTTCCTACCATATCTCCTTCAATTTGAACAAATTTTTTTGGTTTTTCCTTACAACAACAATGTTGTTCCTTTGTTTTTAGTGGATGCCGTACGCAGACCGCACTGAGGAGTTTGCGTTGGATGGAGATATATTGTGGCGGTCTGTTACACCCTTGTTGTGCATAGACTGCATTGCATGGCACCACCCTGACCGTTGTATCCGACAGTTTGGTTTCGACCAGCGCGTCCCACAGGACCCAAAGCCAGCAGAACATGTAGAGGGTTACTTGCGGCTGATTTCAGGTCGAGTGTGACAGATTGGGTGGCTAAATACCAGCAGTTTGTCCTACATTGGAAGCAGAGGGACCGTCACATTGCCACCGGTGAGTTAGTCTCTGATGATTCGTGCCACCACTTCCACGACGAGTATGACGAGTGGTATAGGAGGCGGACGCGCATGGCCATCTCACACGCTGGTGCTCAGTACCAGATGATGGTTTGTGACTGACTTCTCATTCCTAATTATCAATGATATTCGTCTGTATTATCTGACATCTTCTATTCTATTTCAGGTTGACTCGCTAGAGCGCGCTACCATTATGTGTAGGGATAGGGGCAGTGCTGATGATGACATGGCCTACGTCCTTCAGGCTGGATTGGCTGCGGGTGGGGGCTACGAGCGAGGACCACACGCCCCACGTAGGGCCTCACGTGAGCATCGTATCTACCATACGACGACTACCCCACCATTCATAGAGCGCTCAGCACGGGCTTGGATTCAGCAGACCACGGAGGCAGACCACACAGTGTCATTGGCTACGCACCCGACCGTCACTACCAGTGGAGTGAGTATCCAACATAGATGGGCTCTCAGTACACAGGACATGTAGGGGCTTCTAGCAGCCAGCCACCAGGGTTTACGAGCTAGCCACCAGGGTTTATGAGCCAGCCACCAGGGTTTACTAGACAGCCATCATTTCACAGCCAGCATTATGATTGTAGCTCTCAGCCGATTTGGGCCCCCAGGAGACCGCTACGCCCCAGCAGACATGGCCAGCTCCTCAGACCGGGCCATCCCAGCAGTGGAGCATACAGGAGTACTTAGAGGACGATCTGTTCAGGGACTAGGCCGTAGAGCCGGATCCCACCCCTACACCACTGCCTAGATCACACGACCTCCGCGATCGTGCTACGTTGCCCCCCCCCCAGTGCTACATAGATGAGGAGCAGGGACGCCGCCAGAGGGGGCGTAGGCATTGATTTTTATTATTGTATCATTTCTATGCTTATGTTTTTGTATTCCACGGATGTTGGACGGATCTGCTTTTCATATTTCGTTTATCATATGTACTTGTTATGACAGCTGGACTTGGATTTCTCGATTTGACTTTTTTGTAGTGGATGTTTTTTTCATAACCGAAGTCGGCATAACCGTTTCGATAGATGAAAATCAACAATTTATTACATTGTTCGAAGGGAAACTGACATACACAACGTAATCAACAAAAGCAACAAACAACAGCAATAGTACGTCAACCACGTCTTCCTACACTTCCATGTCTTTCGGCCTCCAAGTACCAGCAAATTTTTTCCAAGACGTGGTATTTGTGCCTCAATTCTTCGATGATGTTGTCCTTCTCCCTGGTGATATTCTCCTTCTCCTTGTTCGCTAAAATGAGTTCTCTACTTTTACCCCGAATGATTTGGTCTTTCGCCTTAGTGACACGGTCCACGGCCTCTCGGACATCCAATCTTTCAAAATAACCGCATGACTTGTTCTACAAATCAGGAACATGAATAAGAGGCTTTTCAAAGTATGCGAGAATGTACTAATATGAAATAAACAGGTAATGTAGGTATACCTCCCTCTCGAGAGGGCAACCAAAATAGGGTTCGAGATCCTTTAATCGAACGGATCTGGTTGGCCTTAAATCGCACCAGCAGTTCACCTCACTTTCCTCATAAACGAAGAGGTCTTCCTCCGGCTTCTTCATCTTGTACATGATACGATCAACTTCTGTAACTACACAATAATAACAAAAGTTATTAGGGCACAAGATAAAGTACATGCCTCGAACACCACAACATCAAACTTACCATTCTCACGTGAACGACTTCGTGATCCATGAGTGAATGCCATATTGGAATCGATTGTAGTGGATGCAGGCTATTGGATTTGAATGTTTTTGAGAGAGAGGTGTGTGAGGTGTGTGTTAGGGTCATGGTGGAAAGTGGGTTTTTATAGATGGACAAGTCACTGCTGGGAGGGGCCTCTATAGGCGAAAACGCCTATGCCATAGGTGAAAATGCCTGGGTCCTGGGCGAAAACGCCTAGGCCAGCGCCACTATGTCAGCCCCTTCTACTGCGTCTCGAAGGTTCAGTTAGTGTATGCCGTGTCCTTCCAACCAATATTGGGTCCTAAAGACTGGGTAGCACACACAGGCCGTCCAGTTATCTCCAATCCTAGTTTGCGTCGTGGAAAGGGACGGCCAAGACACACTCGAATCAGGAACGAGATGGATTGGCGCGAAGTTGGACGAACAAGTAAGTGCAAGACATGTGGTCGCACGGGACACAATTCGAGGACATGCACATGACGTAGTGGCGGTGCAGGACCTTCTTCTACTACTCAGGCCTGAAATCTGAATGTCTACATATGTAACGTGTTTATTTTTCTCGTTGAATGAGTAATAGCTTCTATGAATGCATAATCCAATTTATTTAGTATTATATAACAATTAAGCTGCGAGTAGTTTTAAGCGACTGAACGTGTCAGCAAATTTTCAGCAATTTAGCGAACTATGAAAAAAGCCAGCAAAAAGACGGTAAAGTAAGTCCTGCTGTGTCGGATACCTTTATGCGTGTAGGCCTGACCCTGGGCGTTTTCGCCTCGACCCAGCAAACGTGCAACAAGCTACGACGTGGGAGCATGGTATCTTGTAGCACTGAAACTTCCGCACGTGCATGTCCCCTTACGGTTGGACTGAGCATCAAACCGAATGACGTAGCTGTTACTACCACTACGATTCTGATTGTTGGGAGCAGACTTCAAGATATTGTTAACAGGTTGGACGGGCTTGGAAGGAATTATGAGAATGAAGATCTGATCAGAAAAATTCTCTGGTCTCTACCCAAACAATGGAGACCAAAGATTACTGCTATTGAAGAATCAAAGGACCTGGCCACCATGGATGTTGATGATCTCATTGGATCATTAATAACTCACGATGAAGTTTTAAACAGGGAAAATGAAGCTGAAAAGAAGAAATCAATTGCTCTCAAAACTGAAGCTGAATCTCTTGATGATGATCTACTAGCCTATGATGACTCAGAACTTGCTCTTTTGAGCAAACAAGTTAGCAGGTTATTGAAGCTGCGAATGGAGAAGAAAAGATTTAGTGGTCAAAACAGATCTAAAGACTATGGCCACGTTTTCCTGCAAGGAATTCGCGGTGGAATTCGGCCAATTCCGGCGGAATTTGTTGATTCCTTTTTTTCCTCGCATGTTATAGCAGCTCAATTCTGACGGAATTACGAGCTCAATTTTGGCTCATAATTACGACCAAAAAGCAAAGGAATCACACGATTCCGGCGGAATTAATTTTTTGTCCAATTTGCCCACTCTTTTCTCTCTCTGTTCAAACCAACAAACCCAAAAACATCTCCCTAGAACTATCGATCAGACGGCAGCAGCAACGGCCGGTGGCACCACCCCTCATTCACCGACGGCGACCAGCCTGGGTTCATTTCCTCCTCCTCCCTTCTTCCATCTGATTGATTGAACTATCGTGGGGTCTTTCGCTTCCCTAGATCTCGTAGCGATTTGAATCCTTTGCTACCGTTGTCTCGTCGACGGTGCCACGCCTTTCCTCCCTCGCTGCTACCGTCTGTCCATCCTCCCTCGCCGATCTCCGTTAGCCGCCACCACCTGTCCAATCCATCACCGCCTGTCCATCCTCTGCGCTGAATGAGAGGAGAGCCAGATCCGGAAATAGAGTTGTAGAGGATGATGGTGTAAGGCTGGGGATGGAAGTAGAGTCACATAAGGAAGGGTTGGGGAAACCACCTAGATGAGGGGACGGCGGGCAACGATAGTAGTGGTGGTTATGGGGGTGGCGGCGTAGAGGCTTGAGAGAGATCTAGGTTAATTTGGGAGAAGATGAATTGGAGTAGGTTAGGGGTATTTTTAGTAATTTAAGTGGGTTTAACTTTCAATTCCAAAGTGTTAATTTTGTAGGAAAACAAGGAATTGTGATTCGAATTTGTGTGGATTCCAATTCCCCGGATTTACACAATTGCGGCGGAATTTGCCTATTAAGCAGGAAAACGAGGCCTATGATAATTCTTTCGAAAACAGCAAGGGATCCTATAAGATAGCTAAGTCCAAGAAAGATCTGGGTGCAAGTAGCAGTAGCAACTCGAGTTCTCAGCTCGGTTGCTTCAAGTGTGAAAAGCAAGGACATGTGAAGGCAGAATGTCCTCAGCTGATAAGAGAACGTGCAATGCAGGCCACCTGGAGCTGCAGTGAGGATGAAAGTGAAGACAGTGATGATGAAAAATCACTGGATGCTAGGGCCCTCATGACCTTGACCAATACTGATGATTTTTCTGCAGAAAAGGTAACTGTTAGGAACATTGATTCTGACTCAAACTATGAATCTGAAACTGACAAAACAAACTTTTGAAAGTGGCTCAGATGATGAGCTTGACTCTACTATTCATAGAATTCAGGTGGAATTCAGTCGGGTAAATAAACAATTTGCTATCTTAAGCAAAGAATGTGATCAGGTGAAAGGAGAAAAAGAAGAACTTCTAAAAGAAGTTAGAAATCTTAAAGAATGCAGAGATATTCAATCAAGAAAAATCAGGAACCTGGTTGTGGACAATGGAGATTTCGAGAAAGGTTGAAATTTCTTCACAGACAAGGAAACGGGAACTTACCTAACAGTCCTACTCAATCTTACTATAGACCTAAATGCTTCAACGTTTATCAAATTGGTCATATTAGCAGGTTCTGCCCTCTTAACAGAAGAGCTCCCACCATGGTATGGAGACCTAAGGCTAAATGACAATTAGCATTGCAGGTATGTTATAAAGCCGACATCTCTACTGAAGAATGGGTCTTGGACAGTGGCTGCTCTCATCACATGTCTGGTAACTCATCCTTCTTCAAAGATTTAACTACCTGCAATTAAGGTATTGTCTCTCTTGGTGATAATAGCACGTGTGATATTGTTGGCATTGGAAATGTTGGAGATCAAAATTGAATTTTTCTAAGGAAGGTCATGCTTGTAAAAGGTCTGAAGCACAACTTGATTTCCATTAGTCAGTTGTGTGGGAAAGTTAACAGAGTTATTTTTGAAGACTCAATATGCTATATTGAGAATATTAGTACAAGAGAAGTCATATTTACTGGTTACAGAAAAAAAAATATCTATCTAATCAACTTCAATACTCTAGCAGATAAGTCTGAAATTTGTCTTCACTCAGTTAAAGGAGAAAGCCAACTTGCATGGCATCGCAAGCTTGGTCATATAAGCATTGGAGTCCTTAGCAAATTGAGCCAGAAAGGTCTTGTGAGAGGTTTGCCCAAGCTCAGTTCTACAAAAGAATTTTTTTGTGACGCCTGTGCAAAAGGGAAGCAAACCAGGTCTTCTTTCAAATCTAAGTCAATTATCTCTACTACTGTTCCTTTTGAGCTTATTCATATGGATCTTTTTGGTCTAGCTAACACTATGACAATGGGAGGTAAGTTACTATTGCTTTGTATTAGTTGATGATTTTACTAGGTTCTGCTGGATTTTTCTCCTTGGTTCCAAAGATGAAACTTTCTCAAAGTTCAGAAGCTTTGTTCTCAAATCTCAGAATGAATTCAATCACAAGATCAAAGTGATCAGAAGCGACAATGGAGGAGAATTTGTAAACGACAGATTTAAGAGTTTCACTGAAGAACATGGTATTACTCATACATTCTTTGCAGCACGCACACCTCAGCAGAATGGTGTTGCTGAAATAAAGAACAGGACTCTCACTGAGATTGCCAGAACAATGCTCCATGACTACAATCTCCCTAAGAACTTCTAGGGAGAGGCCGTAAACACGACCTGCTATGTTACAAACAGAGCACTCATCAGATAAGGAATAAAGAAGACTCCTTATGAACTTCTGAAAAAAGGACTCCAAACACTAGCTACTTCAGACCTTTCGAATGCAAATGTTTCGTGTTAAATCCCAAAGATCACCTTGGGAAATTTGATGCAAAATCTGATGAAGGCGTGTTTATTGGGTATGCCTCCAACAGCAAAGCGTATAGAATCTTCAACAAAAGAACTCTCAAGGTAGAAGAGTCAATAAATGTTATCTTCGATGAAACTCCATGTAAAGACATTGACCTCCAAGATATAGATGAAGGGGATTTTGACTTCTATCCGATTGAGTATTTGAATGAAGACTCAATTCAGCCTAGTGAAGATGTCCCTCAGGAGCAGAAAATGACAGAAACTCAAGCTCCTCAGTACATTACTCGTCATCATCCTCCAACACAGGTTATTGGTGATCCAGATGTCCGTCTCATGACTCGGTCAAAGTCTTCACACAATGCTTATGTATCAATCTTTGAACCCAAGAATGTCAAGGAAGCTCTCTCAGACGAAAACTGGATCCTTGCAATGAATGAAGAGCTCAATCAGTTTGAAAGAACCAAGGTCTGGACTCTTGTCCCTGCTCCTCTTGACAGAACAATTATTGGAACCAAATGGGTGTTCAGAAACAAGACAGACGAGCTTGGCAACATTACTAGGAACAAAGCCAGACTGGTTGCACATGGATACTGTCAAGAAGAGGGAATTGACTTTGATGAGACCTTCGCTCCTGTGGCCAGACTTGAGGCTATTTGAATGCTTTGTGCTTACGCTTCCATTCAAGGATTTAAGCTGTTTCAGATGGCCATGAAAAGCGCTTTTCCAACGGTGATCTAAAGGAGGAAGTATATGTCTCACAACCTCCAGGATTTGAGGACAACACCTTTCCAGATCATGTATGCAACCTCAACAAAGCTCTCTATGGACTCAAACAGGCCCCTCGTGCTTGGTATGATAAACTCAGTCAGTTTCTTGTTACTCAAGGATTCTCAAGAGGCAGCGTGGACAAAACTCTTTTCTATAAAAACAAAGGATATGATATTCTTCTGGTTCAGGTATGTGTTGATGACATAATTTTTGGATCCAGCAATTCTTCACTATGTGATGAGTTCAGTAAGTGTATGCAATCTGCCTTTGAAATGAGCCTAATGGGGGAGCTTAGCTATTTTCTTGGTCTTCAGATCAAGCAATATGAGTCTGGAATTTTTATTTGTCAAGCCAAGTACTGCAAGAATATGCTTGAGAAAATACGATCTAGGTAATCTCAAATCCAGTCCAACACATATGAGTACCTCCTGTAAACTTGACAGTGATCCTACTGGTGCCGAGGTTGATATTAAGACATACAGAGGAATGATCGGATCATTGCTGTATCTCACGGCTAGTCGTCCAGACATTTCTTTCAGCGTGGGAGTATGTGCTAGATTCCAGTGCACACCCAAGCTCAGTCACCTAACTGCTGTCAAACGAATCTTTCGTTACCTGCCTGGAACTATTAACTTCGGACTATGGTACTCTTCTCAATCCAATTGCTCTCTTTCTGGTTATTCTAATTCTGATTTTGCAGGGAGCTTAACCGACAGAAAAAGCACGTCTGGAACTTGTCAACTTATTGCCAACTCACTTGTTTCCTGGTACAGCAAGAAGCAAGCATGTATTGCCTTATCTACTGCTGAGGCAGAATATCTTGCCGTAGGAAGCGCTTGTACTCAACTAATTTGGATGAAAGCTCAACTTCGTGATTATGGAGTATCCTTTTCTGCTATGCCTATTTTCTGTGACAACATAAGTACCATAAATATGACAAAGAACCCTATTTTGCACTCCCAGACCAAGCACATTGACATTCGGCATCACTTCATTCGGGAACTTATTCAGAAAATGGAAGTTGAGCTCACATATATTGCTACTGAAAATCAGCTTGCAGATATTCTTACCAAACCTCTCAGTGCTGACAGATTTTCTTTCCTTAGAGGAGAATTGGGTTTACTCTCTGCCTCAGATGCTGAGAGTCTAGGTCTTATCTAAAGACTAGACCTTCCTTGCATGCTCACTGGAGATTTAAGGGATTCTGTCATAATTACTTGCCTGATTCTCTTTCCCTTCCTTGCGTGCATGCATTGCAATATTGCAATCATTACTTTCCTTCCCGACGTTTGGCTTACCTTCTCTTGTTGAGACACTTCCACTATTTAAACCCTACTCTGTGCCGACAATTGTAGTCACCCTCACACCCCCTCTCTTGTAGTTACAGTATCCTCCACAATGAACTTCCCAAACTTTGATCTCTCTCACTCCAGTTTTCTTGCACGCCATGTCTTTGACACAAATCTCTGTTTTAGGGACATGGTTTGCAAGGGAAAGTACTACTTTCTGATTGAAAATAAGAAGGTTATACCCTCTGTGCGGTTTCCCTTTGAAGAGTTCCGCAAGTATGATCTTGACCTCTGCTCCATCCTTCACAATCTCGGCTGGAGCAAGCTACTGGAAATCCCTGCACTTCCATCTTTCCCGAGGTGGTGTACCAGTTCTATGCCAATCTCAAGGTTGAATCTCACTATCCATCTGGTTGTTTCTCCACTTATGTCGAAGGAAATCTTATCTTTGTCACGATCGAGATGCTGAGCCTGCTGTTAGAGCTTCCCGATTATGGGAATCCCCTCTCTGGATACAATGAGTTTGCTAGGGCTCGCTTCAATCCCTCACTGGCCATGAATGCTCTTACCGGAGGAGCATGGAACTCTGCTCCTGTTTCCAACATGTAGCAACTTCCTGATCGGTATCGATTATTTCACTTTGCTATCACTCGTGCATTGTTTCCTCGTTCTCTGTTTCAGACTGTGATCACTCCTATGGATGCATGGATTCTGCACAATGCTGCCGGAAGGAACCGACTGAGCTATGCTCATCTTGTTCATGCTCACATGATTCAAGTCGGTCTTGATTTTGCCCTTGGTGATCTTCCCTATGGCTCTCTCATCACCTCACTGATGCTGCGACTCGGGCTTATGTTCCGTCACAAGTTCATCAAAGCTGATCCTTTTTTTTTTTGCCTTCGTGCTCAGCATGTGTCACTGGCGCCCGAGTGAGTGGTACTTTCAGTCTGGCAAGGACACAGGGGGAGATGAGTCATCAGTGTCAAGCTCTAGCAGTGATGGACAGGTTCACTTTGGTGTCCCAGGAGCTCCATGGTGCACTCATGTTAATGCCTCTGACTTTGAAGAAGATCCGAGTGTTGGGTTCTAGACGATGTCCCTGGATGGTGGTACTTGAAGTGAAAAGTGTTTGGAAGACTTTTGCTTATTAGACTGACTGTCAGTCTTTTTATTTTGGTTTGGTCATCTTGTTTCGGCCAAAGACTCTTTTGATTACTGATGCTTTATGTTTTGTGAACTATGAACATTCTGCTTGGTTATGCAAGACTGTTTTTTGATTATCGTGTGCTTGACTCTTCTGAATGTGTCATTGTCAGACTAAGGGGGAGAATGTTGTTTCCTTCTTTGGTAGTCCGACATAACACACTCAAATATCTTTTTCAGAATTATTAATGCAGGTCAAGAATGGTAAGTTCTAAGGTGCTATTGAAGAAAGTATCACATACTGCTGTTTATGGAAAGTCACTGATGAGTTGCAGATTCCGTCTTCAACAAGGAAAGAGAAGATTGTTGAAGATGCTGGAAAAATCCTGAAGATTCCACTTGATGCGAGTTGTCCTTGGAAGCTGTATGTGTTGCAGATTCCTTCTTCAACAAGGAAAGAGAAGATTGTTGAAGATGTTGACAAAATCCTGAAGATTCCACTTGCTGCGAGGTGTCCTTGGAAAGCTGTATAAATGACTTGTTCTTCATTGTAATAAGGCAGACTTTGTAATGGCAATAGTGTAGAGATCTTGAAAGCAT
Organism: Linum lewisii; assembly: GCA_034768395.1. Lineage (NCBI taxonomy): Eukaryota > Viridiplantae > Streptophyta > Magnoliopsida > Malpighiales > Linaceae > Linum > Linum lewisii. Next base: position 24,192 of record JAVBHU010000098.1, on the reverse strand, counting down.
ACAAAGAAAGAACTAAGTAGTTGCTACTATCTAGACAGTGGGGAACTGGGTTAGAGGTAGGCAAAGATTTCGGGGAGAAATCAAGGTGTACTACTTAGTTCAAGGTTCTCAACGATTCGAAGTAACGAATCAAATTCTCTCAAGGATCACTTCCCTTGAGACGTGGAGTAGGCCTTTGCTTTGCCGAACCACGTTAAAAATCCGGTGTTCCTTCTTCTTTTATTTTCTGCTTTAAGTGTGTGTTTACCATCTTCTCTAACTCAAGTAACGATATAGGTAGAAACACTATTCTCTGTTCTTGAGTTGGAGAAGTTTATCTCTACGTGGTATATCAGATAATAGATGAGGAGGTCTGTATCCGTGGAAAATATAGACGGAGTTCGACAACAACAGTAGATTCAGATGGAGGAGAGGTATCATTCGCTTCGACAAACCACTTGGAATCCATGACGTACGAGGCAACAGACCTTCCCCGGCAATCCTAGATCTGAAATCTGTTGGATTCCTAAATCATCATACGCTTTTTGTTCAATTATCATGTGGGTTTAAAGACTTGTAAAATTACATGTGTTTTTTAATTAAAACATAAATGATTGAAAATTATTGAAATTACTTATTTCAACCCGGTTTATCAGTATGGTGAACACTCCAGTGCACCCAGCTAGGTGGGTGTACCGAGTACACCCGCTTGGGTGTCATGATCTGAACCATCCATTCAATCAACGGATCTTAATCCTTTGATTTAATTATGATTTAAATAAGTTATTTTATTATTATTATATTCTCCTAAACATAATTACCGTATGATACCTAGTATGAGATAGAAGTACAAAAACAACTTATAACTTTCTAAACTGAATTAAAATGGCCCACGTTAACTTTATATCTTCTTCAACCTAACTTCAATATATTCTTTCACTGGTGCATCGCTAAAAATTGTTGGTTGGTGCTTCATGATTAGTTCCACAACTTCATCAACGATGATTCTTGCATCTTATCCATAAAGCTTGGTGCCGTGAAGGAAAGATGGAATACCCAACTGGTAATCGTGTTCGAGGTTGAGATTCTGTCGCGACAGAGTGAGCCGTCAACGGCGGCGTCAGCAACGGCAACGACAACAGATGTTCCGACTCATTACTCTCCCTTGTTATCTAGTCTGATTTGCTGCGATATCTGTTTCGTATGATTCCCCTCCTATCTAGTTCGATTAATCGGCGATCTTAATTACGATTTCAGCTGAATCTGATGGGTTTTGCAGCTGGGAGTCCGCTCTTTGATGACGGCAAATTACAGTGTCACTGCCAACAGTGTTGATGGTGGAAGAAGACGCTGACCTCGGTGGCGTCCGCGACCGTACACGACCGAAACTCAACCAGATTCATACATCTCCGACGACGAAAGAATGAGCCATCAATGTCGGCGCCGCAACGGGTCCGATGATTCAATTAGCCCAGACAGAGCAAATTTGGGTCTTGTGGGGTCTAACCTGCTAGTTCGATTAATTGTAATATGGTCAAATCAGTTTTACTTTCTCGGTTTGGTTGGTTGAATTCAAGGAACAATTTTCGTAATTTAAGTTGGTTAATATTTTAATACCTTAAATTATGGTTGAATTCAAGAAAATGAGTAACAACTTCCTGCATAATTTAATATTATTTAATATTCCTCATTATTAGCACGTGTAGTTTAATTCTTCCATATTTTCTTATTTAATTAGTTGTTATTTCTATTAAAATAAATAATATATATTATTTTTCATATTCATTGTTAACTTTAGCGTGATATTAGCCTATTAGGGTTGATTGAAGACTTGATTTTAAAGTTAGTAAAATAACTCACCTATTTTGTTGGCTTTTTATGCGCTTTTTTTCATAAAATCTTTTGTATGGTGTGAAAAATTGGGATATACAGACATTTTTTTTCCAGAATATAAGATATTCAATAAATGATTCATCCCAAATATTTTGTTTAGCCATAATATCTTTTATTTTTTATTATTATCATATATTAACGTAAATTATTCATAATTAAATGCTTTATTAAGTTAAACAGTATATATACAATTTATAGATATTATTATAGTTTATTGGTATGAATTTAAGTTTTATACCCTCTTATTATTGAATAAATTAAACTTAAATTGTGTTGGTCTCTACCGAAAAAAATTTTGTTGGTATGAATTTATGTTTTAAATCCAATTATTATTAGATATTTTGGAATTTACTATTAATTTTTAGCGATTAAATCAAGTTTAAATCCAACAAACCATAGCATATGAGATTGGGAATCTACCAAAAAAATTAATAATCCTAATTCAAATTAGGGTTTATGACCCTAAATCCTAAATCGTCAAATTGACCCGGTTTCATATGACTATGACACACTCATTTAAATTTTGTTTTTGTTTTTGTCAGAACTAGGGTTGTATATGAGTTGAGTTGATCGCGAGCTAGCTCGAATTTTTTTCCTCATAAAAACTCGTTCATGAGATCAGATCGTCGTAAGCCAGCTGGCTCATAACATGCTCGTCAGCTAAATGAGCCGAACTTGAACTAATATGTTGGTCAGTTCGGTAGGCTCGTGAGCTAACTCGTTTCGTTAGCTCGTTAAGCCAGGTTCGTGAGCTAACTCAATTATAACTCATGAGTTACTATAAGTTATTTCTTATTAGTTATTATAAATATAATTTATGAATTAATTAGTCTAATTTATAAATTTGAAGTATAATTCTAGTCTCTCTCATATGGTAATTAAATAATCAACCCTCATTTAGGATTTGATAGATAACTACTTTTGCTCAAGTCATATAAATCGTGAATCTTTGAAAACTTTGATGCTTGAGATGTGGTGCGAAAATTAATGCACACTAGTTTTACTCGAAGGATTGCTCCTAAGAGATCATAATTTCCCAAGGGGTCTTTCTTTCTCTATTACTCAACGACGTGGGTTAAAGCTAATCAGGTTTAAACGCTTGGTTTGGAATTGGTGGTGAATGAACTAAATATCTAGAAATGCAAATTAAACCAATCTAAGCAGGCAAACAAGTTGGAGCTTTAAGAATTGACTAAGGTGCTTGTCCAGACTCGAATCTGCTCTAGCTCGATTAAGACGGATGATGCAATGCAACTAAAGTTTCAACAGACTCAAAGACTCGACATTTCCTTTGGCAATCTCTACTCCATGGTCAGGACGCAGAGAAACTATCCTATCAAACCTATGAGTTCCTATGGTCAAGATAACTCACAAATCGCCAAGAATGCACGAAGAACGAAGAAATGCCACACAGATATGCAAAGAGATTAATTTCACCGGCCCTATGGTCAAGACACCGGCTAATCTTAATGACCTCCTAAACTCTAGAATGACTCACGTCCATGGTCAGAACCGCGAATCAAAGATGAAGCAAATTCTACGATATGGTCAATCTACGAATTCTAGAGCTTCAAATTAGGGTTAAAGAAAAATCTCAATTAAGTCTGAATAAACCTCAATTAACATAAACGGGTTAAAAACCCGACATCATCCATACAAAATCTTGCTAGAACTTCATCTAATCTGAACAAACTAAGAGTTTAGCTAGACATCGCCAGAAAAGAAATCACAGAAACAGAGAAAAGCTAACTGGAGAAGAAATCATCTTACTCCGATTAATCCTAATCTTCAAGAATCCTAGAATCTCCCGAGCTAATCCTGGCTTTCTCTTGCTCAATCGTCTCTTCAAAGCTCCGTCTTCGTCTCCGAGAATGTCTGGTTCGTCCGAGAAAAAGCAGAGAATTGTAGATAGAAGTTATGTTTCCTCTTTCCTCGAAATTGGGTTAAAAACTCAATTTTCGTCAAAATCCGGATTTTTAACCAAAAGTGTGCCTGGAAGGGTTGAAAAGTGCGTCGGCGCACTTTTCCCTTCAAAAGGCGCACTTTTTAATTATGCTGAGAATTCCGCCAAAGCTTAATTGCAAAAGTACGTCTGACCCCTTCGAAAAGTGCGCCAGAGCACTTTTGGTCCGAAAACGCGCACTTTTCGAGCTGAGTTCAGCTCCAAGCTTCTTTCTGCAATTCCAACCTCATTTGTGTTCCGAATTGATCCCCGTTTGAATCGCCGAGCTCGAGAAAGGTCCTCCATAAAATGGCAACCTGGAATCTCATCAAAACGACTTGAAAACACATCAAACGACCCAAAAGAGGGCCAATGGGGAATAAAACACATTATTCATAAAATACATTCAAAATCATCACGATTCGGAGTCAAACAAGGGAAATGTCGTTCAAATATGGTGAGATGAACGCGATAAATCTAACGTCATCAAGATGCTAGATTGGCATATTTATACTATTGTATGAGTCGTATAAGAGATGTTTTAAATATGAGGGGACTAAGCATATTCAAATATTTGTGAACTGTGATTCAGTTAATTTTTGATCCGGATATTTTGTGGCACCTATTTCGTATTTTTGAAGAATTTTTTATTTCTTATATTTTTGATATTTTTACCGTGAGTTTGGCTCGTTAACGATGTTAAACGAGTCTGACATGAATTTGGCTCGTTTAACATTACAATCGAGCCAAATCTGAGTCAGGCTCGTTGAACATCGTAAACGAGTCGATCCCGAGCCCGAACCCATTTTACCTTTACACGACTCGAGTCCGAGCTGACCCATCCGAGCTACGTGGAAATTTTGACTAACCTAAGCAACAGGGAAATACACATGTTGACATCAGTAGTAGTGTTCATCTCACATTTCCCTCAAATCCCTTTAAACATCACGTCTTCAATGTTGGTGTCCTCAATTATCAAAATTTCTATCTGTGTTAGATTTCGAGATCAACCATTAATTATTTTCTTGTAAAAGCCCTAATTAATATTGATCTCGAAATCTAACACAGATAGAAATTTTGATAATTGAGGACACCGACATTGAAGACGTGATGCTTAAAGGGATTTGAGGGAAATGTGAGATGAACACTACTACTGAGGTCAGCGTGTGTATTTCCCTATTGCTTAGGTTAGTCAATATTTCCACGTAGCTCGGATGGGTCAGCTCGGGCTCGAGTCGTGTAAAGGTAAAATGGGCTCGGGCTCGGATCAACTCGTTTACGATGTTCAACGAGCCTGACTCAGATTTGGCTCGATTGTAATGTTAAACGAGCCAAATTCGTGTTAGACTCGTTTAACATCGTTAACGAGCCAAACTCAAGGTAAAAATATCAAAAATATAAGAAATAAAAAATTCTTTAAAAATATGAAATAGGTGCCACAAAATATCCGGATCAAAAAATTAACTGAATCACACTTCACAAATATTTGAATATGCTTATTCCCCTCGTATTTAAAACAGCTCTTATATGACTCATACAATAGTATAAATATGCCAATCTAGCATCTCAAGCATCAAAGTTTTCAAAGATTCACGATTTATATGACTTGAACAAAAGTATAGCTATCTACCAAATCCTAAATGAGGGTTGATTATTTAATTACCATATGAGAGAGACTGGAATTATACTTCAAATTTATAAATTAGACTAATTAATTCATAAATTATATTTATAATAACTAATAAGAAATAACTTATAGTAACTCATGAGTTATAATTGAGTTAGCTCGCGAACCTGGCTTAACAAGCTAACGAAAATGAGTTAACTCACGAGCCTACCGAACTGACCAACATATTAGTTCAAGTTCGGCTCATTTAGCTGACGAGCATGTTATGAGCCAGCTGGCTTACGACGATCCGATCTCATGAACGAGTTTTTATGAGGAAAAAAATTCGAGCTAGCTCGCGATCAACTCGACTCATATACAACCCTAGTTCTGACAAAAAACAAAACAAAATTTAAATGAGTGTGTCATAGTCATATGAAACCGGGTCAATTTTACGATTTAGGATTTAGGGTCATAAACCCTAATTTGAATTAGGATTATTAATTTTTTTGGTAGATTCCCGATCTCATATGCTATGGTTTGTTGGATTTAAACTTGATTTAATCGCTAAAAATTAATAGTAAATTCCAAAATATCTAATAATAATTGGATTTAAAACATAAATTCATACCAACAAATTTTTTTCGGTAGAGACCAACACAATTTAATTTTAATTTATTCAATAATAAGAGAGTATAAAACTTAAATTCATACCAATAAACTATAAATAATATCTATAAATTGTATATATACTGTTTAACTTAATAAAGCATTTAATTATGAATAATTTACGTTAATATATGATAATAATAAAAAATGAAAGATATTATGGCTAAACAAAATATTTGGATGAATCATTTATTGAATATCTTTATATTCTCGAAAAAAAATGTCTGTATATCTCAATTTTTCACACCATACAAAAGATTTTATGAAAAAAAAGCGCATAAAAAAGCCAACAAAATAGGTGAGTTATTTTACTAACTTTAAAATCAAGTCTTCAATCAACCCTAATAGGCTAATATCACGCTAAAGTTAACAATGAATATGAAAAATAATATATATTATTTATTTTAATAGAAATAACAACTAATTAAATAAGAAAATATGGAAGAATTAAACTACACGTGCTAATAATGAGGAATATTAAATAATATTAAATTATGCAGGAAGTTGTTACTCATTTTCTTGAATTCAACCAACCAAACCGAGAAAGTAAAACTGATTTGACCATATTACAATTAATCGAACTAGCAGGTTAGACCCCACAAGACCCGAATTTGCTCTGTATGGGCTAATTGAATCATCGGACCCGTTGCGGCGCCGACATTGATGGCTCATTCTTTCGTCGTCGAAGATGTATGAATCTGGTTGAGTTTCGGTCGTGTACGGTCGCGGACGCCACCGAGGTCAGCGTCTTCTTCCACCATCAACACTGTTGGCAGTGACACTATAATTTGCCGTCATCAAAGAGCGGACTCCCAGCTGCAAAACCCCATCAGATTCAGCTGAAATCATAATTAAGATCGCCGATTAATCGAACTAGATAGGAGGGGAATCATACGAAACAGATATCGCAGCAAATCAGACTAGATAACAAGGGAGAGTAATGAGTCGGAACATCTGTTGTCGTTGCCGTTGCTGACGCCGCGTTGACGGCTCACTCTGTCGCGACAGAATCTCAACCTCGAACACGATTACCAGTTGCGTATTCCATCTTTCCTTCACGGCACCAAGCTTTATGGGATAAGATGCAAGAATCATCGTTGACGAAGTTGTGGAACTAATCATGAAGCACCAACCAACAATTTTTAGCGATGCACCAGTGAAAGAATATATTGAAGTTAGGTTGAAGAAGATATAAAGTTAATGTGGGCCATTTTAATTCAGTTTAGAAAGTTATAAGTTGTTTTTGTACTTCTATCTCATACTAGGTATCATACGGTAATTATGTTTAGGAGAATATAATAATAATAAAATAACTTATTTAAATCATAATTAAATCAAAGGATTAAGATCCGTTGATTGAATGGATGGTTCAGATCGTGACACGCAAGCGGGTGTACTCGGTACACTCACCTAGCTGGGTGCACCGGAGTGTTCACCATACTGATAAACCGGGTTGAAATAAGTAATTTTAATAATTTTCAATCATTTATGTTTTAATTAAAAAACACATGTAATTTTACAAGTCTTTAAACCCACGTGATATTGTTCTTGATATTAGAATGTTGATAAAAATATGATGATTTAGTAATCATCATACCTGTAGTGATCAACCGGGTTCACACAAGTAATTTGAAGAGGTCCAAACTTCCAATCATTCATATTTATTAGGCCAAATACACAAATCCAACAAAACCTTTTTGGTTTATGTCAAATCTAGCCACTTTTTTTTACTAACACAAATTAGGCCAAACCTTTAATTATTGTGTCAAATCTATCCATTTGACCATTAACGACGACATTGTTTATAACGGATTCGTTACATCTGTTAGTGGGAGTGTAATGCATCCCCGTGGCACGCATTTTGGGCCACGTATGATGCCACATGGACTTAATTACCCAAGGGGTTGGGTTATTCAGTAAATGTCGTGACTTTCCACGTGGATGACACCCGAATAAACATGCGCCACATTGGTCCACATCAACCATGAGATTAGATTTCATCAAAATGCATTAACGGAATGACGAAAAAACGGATGGAACAACCGAAAGTGGCAGAATTGTGTTTCGAAAAGAAGTTGTTAGATTGTACATAAACCGAAAAGATTTGGCTAAATTTGGGTATTTTCCTAATTATTTACAACTATTTTAAAACATTATGTAATTAATTTATCATTTCTTCACATATACAATCATATTAAATAATTACAATTATAAAAGTTCAAGAAAATAAAATAATCGCTTGACCCCGGCCAATAGGCCGGCCAAAAAACTAGTATTTGTTAATAGGGTATTACCATTTGTTAATCTTAGAAGAGATAAATTTATAGTGAGAAGACGTGGGTAGTTAGTTTTGCTCAAAGCAGATTAACTGTTTTAAAAATAAATAAAAATGTTAAAATTAATTGATTGGTTAGTTGGAGAAATCTGCGGGGAAGCCTTGAAAGGCTGACGTGGTGAAAGGGAAAAGTTTAATTTGCTTATTTATTTACTAGTTTTTTGGCCGGCCCGTTGACCGGTCTAATAAAGTATATAAGTTTCTAAAAATAAATATTATGGGAAATATTAGAAGGCTTAATAATTGGTATTCGAAAATCGGTACCACCCGATATCCAATTGATTTGGGCGAGGGTTATGTTAACTGAATGATATTGAATAGAATGCAAAGTTATTACAAAAGAGTCCCAGACTTTCTATTTATAGAAAGTGTAGTAAACCCAAATAACAAAGAGACCCTTACATAATTGATGTCCAAGCTCGGTCTCATGAGCATTCATCGTCCGGCTTGAGGGGGCTGTGAGAATATAAGGAATCATGCGAGGATTGTTTTGTAATAGGGGAATTATGTGAGGGTCGTTTTGTTATTTGGGTTTACTACGTACACTTTCTATAAATAGAAAGTCTAGGATCCTTTTGTAACAACTTTGCATTCTATTCAATATCATTCAGTTAACATATCGGAGCTAAGCACGAAAGGAAAATCATCTAGAATCATATGAGGTTTGGTTTGAAGGTATTTGCCCCATACCCAACCTGATGAGTACCTGATATGAAACAATATTGTATTAGCCACAATATATCAGCTATGTTTAACAGACCTGACCCAATTCTCCTTCAATCATTCAGTTCTTCACTTCAATTCATCGATCGAAAGCAGTCTGTCGTTCCCTCTCAAACTTGAATACTCTAAAAATTATAGCTACATCTTGAAAATATATTTGCAATCTAGATGTAGAGAGATTTCAGGTTCACCCGATGGGTAGCGGGTTACTCGATACCCATTTCGGGGAGGAGATGGTTTGGATTTTGTATCTATTTAGTCTCGTTGGGCGGGTACGAGTACTATCCGTTTAATATTAAACGGATGGGTAATGGATACATGCTATCTGAATATGTGGCTACCCATTGCTAAGCCTAAATATATATTAGTGTATATAATATTGGCGAGACAATAACAAAGTAATTAATGAAAAATTACAAACTGTGTATTGGAACCTATTCAAATTACTTCTTTCAACCCGGTATATCAAAATATGTATGATGATTACTAAATAATCATATTTTATCAATCATACTAATATCTTAAAATTAAGTAAATTATTTGATTGATACGTCTTTAAATTACGTCCTTCAACCCGGTTTAGTTATATAGTTATATTATATGATTTCAATATTTAGTGTAAATCTACTATCTACTATAATATATAAAGCAAAATACAAGACCCCGTTCATTTCAAACCCTCCCCTTAATTGTAGGAACTCCACCAATCATATTTTTCTATTTTATTATCACTTTTTTATAACAAACTTTTTCCTACAAAAATGCTTCTCACGTTCATTTTGAAAGAAAAAAAAATGAACCCATTATTTTTTATTTTCATAAGAAACAGTTTTCCCAAATAAAAAATGTCTTTATTTAATATGTTATGTTTTGTTTGATTATGAAAGAAACTATCCCCAAATGATTTAAAAGAAAAAGATTTTTTCAAATAAAATGTTATGAAAAATATAATCTAAACTCCATTTTATTTATTTTCTTTTTAACTTTAGATATCTTGCCATTTATCAATTTTATTATTTTTATTAGATTATTTAAGATAATGGGCATATACACAAAATAACTGAATTTATTATTCTTTTGGGATATTAAAATATTTTTAAAAAATTTCTAAAAAATGAAACATATATTAATTTTAGTTACTCCAACAATCATAACATTGATATTTTTATTATCATTTTCTTTATAACTAATTATTCCAACAAAAATGATCCCCACATTCAACTTTAAAAAAGGGTGAAAATCACTATTTTTACTTTTCATAATAACAGTTGTTTAAATAAAAAATGTCATATTTATTTAATATATATATTATTCAGTTATGAAGGAACATGTCCCAAATTATTTAAATGAAAAGGAAATTTTTAAATAAATTTTAAGGTTTAAAATAATTAATACGTTCTGAAATTTTAGAGTGGGTTACAAAATATAAAGTAGTCCTCAAATTTCAAAATGTTGATGATATCATAGAAAAAAATTATAATTTAAAGTCAATTTTAATTTACTTTCTCCTTAACTTTGGATATCTTACTCATTAGCAATTTTATTATTTTATTTAAGGGACAACGAGACTATTTTCTATGTACCAAAATACTATTTAGTTACTCTATGAAATAAATCACCTGAAAATCAAATTAATATTCATGATATTATTGAGTTGTATATAATTTTAAATTAAATACTAACAAAAAATGTTTAACATTAAAATAATTTAATTACATATCTAAAATAATAACTATACATGAAATTATCAATGGATTCTCATACTTAGAAATTCATGATATTTAATAAATTTTTAATAGAAACATGTACCTTATCAACACATTTACATGTATAAAACGATCCATTAAATTCACTAAAATTAAATGAGCATCCCAATAATCAACAAATTATTGATGATATGATATCCTCTTAATTCTAGATAGATAAAAGCTTCTTATCAATAATTTTTTATTATTAAATTCAAGTATTATACTTTAAATTGATACATTAATATTTTACAATCTAAAAATTACATAATATAAATTATTTAGTTCCATTTAATTAGTTCATAATTATTTGTATACCTTGGTAGTTTAACTCCACTCATTTAAATTTCAAATTTTCAAGTAAATATATAATTAGTTATTAAAAATAAATAGATATGTAAGTCTATGATTAATGATATAATAAGTTAATCATAGACTTACATATCTACTCCGATGCAAAGCTTCATATCAAGAGTAATTTTACTAAATTAAATAGATTTGTAAGTCTATGATTAACTTATTATTAATTTAACTCCAAAATGTACTAAATGGTCTAACTAATTATTTGTATACCAAAAGGTGACATGGAAAAAAAACTAAAAAAAATGATAATTCAAAGTCAAAATGCATGTATCTAGCTTTCATCTTGGGGATTTTAGTGGCATTAATAAGGTACTTGCTTTATCTATAAAATCATTTAATATATTCTAACACATTTCTAACTTATAAAGTCTATATGCCATGTTAAAATTATAGGCTACGTTCTTTTCTTGAGTAGCATCATCCATCAATTCCTCAGTATCTTTATTTAAAATCCCTTAACTTAGAGATCTATGTAATATTACATTAAGTTTAATCAAAATATTTTTTTATTAAAAAATTATCACAATATATTGATATTTCTATTAAATTTTATTATTTTGAGAATAAACACAATTATATATATGCACCATATTTGAAAAAAATTACAAAGAGAATAGTTCTAATTATGGTCAATATACTCTTTCACATTTTTTAACTTCTATAAAATTTATAATTAATTAGCTCTCTTATTCGTTAATAGAGATATACCGTTAATTCTACTTAATATGAGTAATTTAATTCAATGTGCATCATATTTTGAAAATACAACGAAAAAGATGCATATATAAATATATATTGATTAAGTAACTCTATACTAACTCAAATAAACAAATACAAAATCATCAATCAACACTACAAGAAAACAAGGATATAAAGACTGAGGTTAATTGTCTCTAAATAGTATTTAATTGTCTCTATAATGTTATAGAAGCAAATATTATATGTGTATCAAATGCTCCAGTCGCTAGATCTTATTAGAGACAAATATAAAGATTTGCCTCTAAATGACCAATCAAAGACTAATTATTCTGTTGCTAATTACTGTTTTAAATGACTTTCTTCTGTCTTCTAAACTATTTTGGATGACAAAAGTATTTGTCTCTAATACCTATTTTCAGAGGCAAATAAATATGTTTTCATTGAAGGTTATAGAGACACATATATTTTCTCTAATGATAGGCAATTGAAGCAAATTTTTTTGTCTCTATATCTAATTTTATATGTAGGATACTCTTTTTATATTGTTTTTTAAAGCACATCTAATTAGTTTGTTTGATAATTAATTGGTTCTTGTTATCTGTACATAAAATAGTACTTTAAAGGCCAATAAGATCCTTGGATTAAATAATATTTATACATAAAATATAACAAATACATAAATATATAAATATAAGAAATGAAATACACACAAGAAAATCAAATGTTTTATTCCAAACTAATAATTATCGTAAGTAGCTCTAATTCATAACACGATTTGTGGTGGAAAGCACACTCGAAGGTGGATTCAACTGCAACCATCTCGTAAATCTTTCAAGCTCTAATACTACCCTTCCCTGTAAAAAAATATCTAAAGATGTCGAAGTCCCACAAAGGGGTAAGAAACAGAACACAAAAGGTCTTAGCGTCTCAATTTTCACACAGTATTAGTTCCAGAATTGTTGGTATTCCATCTGTTCTCTCTACATAACAGGCGTGGTACCAGTACCCAATATGACAGCAACCATAACATCATCGTCCCATTACCTAGCTCCGGCTAATGTCCCCACTGCATTGTTAACCTAATCCACACGAACATGACAATCATTACTCGGACTAACAATTAAGATGTTCATAATGTATAATCAGAAGAATAAGCACAAGCATACCAGGGCGGAAACCCTCATGTCCAGTGCTTGCCTCTCCATTGCTTCATTCAGACAAGCAACATCTCTTCCCGCCTGATAATAAATGAATGTTTCGCAACAAACAATTCCATAGTGATTACTTGCTAACAAAATGGGGACAACATATGAAGATAACATCCAAAGATGGACAAACCGTTTCAGAAACTGCAAATCCCTTTGTCCACTTGATGAGTAAGCCAGAATCAATAGAGGTCTGCCTCACTGGAAGGAGATGTGAAACCGATCTCCCTCTCCCTCCCATTTGGTAACTTAAACTCTCCACCTTCTTTAGCGAACGGTTGCTACAAACATAATTAGAATACAAAACATACAACTACTTCTGAGTAACAAGTTTTGTATATTCTTGTAGTTAATGAACACATAGACCTCTGATCATTCCTTGAGAAGCTCTAATGCTAATTGCTACACTCACAATGCTTGGAATCCGAGGGTAACCCAGATCGTATATCGTTCTCTTACGCGTGTTAAGATGAAAATTCCTAACCTAAAACAAGATTTGGAAATCAAAATAGAAGCAAATATGACTTAATTACTCACCTCAGAGGTTCCAAACTTGAGCTCTTGAGGAATGGAGACTTGCTCTGACTCAGTAGCAATCACTTTGTCTTCCTTCCCACCCAACTGAACTCTCAACACCCTGAAATTCGTCCCTCCTAGATCCAAAGCATAGAACAACCCTTTCTCATTCCTGGATTTTTTTTATTAAAAACACATAGCATATGATTCAGAATTTAGACTCGTCGAGTATGGTGGAGAACAACTAAGTCCAATAGTTCTGGGATTAATACCTTGCCAGATCACTTGAGGTGAGCTGCATATGCCTTGACGAACTCGTGGGGAGATACATTCTTGACAGTGCCAGCCTTGATAACTTCTCATGTTGCAGCCATTTTTCCTGCACTCCGCCGAAAGAAGTTGGATCAATGAGATGCTTTGCTACAGATTGCTAGGGTTTCCGGTAACGCATATCATGTTTCCTTTTATATGCGGGCAGAAGGAGAAAAAATCTTCACCTCGGGACGGTGAGGTAGGAATCGCGAGACGACCGGCCGGAAACAAGATCGGAAGAAGCAGCATTTTTCGCCGTTCGCTGGAGAAGAGGAGACTGAAAAATGAAAACCCTAAGCGGCCCCTGCACTCCGAAGTTCTTAACATTAGTGTAATTAGAAAAATTATAAAGAGGATTAAAAGCCTAATATAAGGTTATTCTATTTTTAACTAAATGACAAAGGCAAGAATTATTTTCATCTAATGGGCTAAGTGATCTAATTTTTTTTAATACCTATAGAAGCATTCTTAAATAATTGCCTCTATAACTTTTTTTTTAATTTTCGTAAGATATATATTAATGGAGGCAATTAATTAGATGGAAATAGTATTAGTTATAGAAGCAGACAATAAATTTGTTATATTAGCTAACTTGTAGAGGCTAATTCTATTAAATATTGAGACAAATAATATTTTTGTTATATTAGATTACATTTAGAGTTTAATATGTTAAATGTCTCAAGCTATGTGTCTCTATATCTATGTTTTCTTGTAGTGCAAAATATTGACCACTACACACAGGAGCGGAACTAGGACTAGAAGATGCCCTGAGCCGAAATTGGCTGTTTGGTTGATGGATTTGGGTTCGGGAATTGGGGTCCAATTCCCAACCTACTGGGAATTGGCTCAAATAATTGCACTATAATTCTCAGTGGGTTGGGAATTGAAATCCGATTCCCAATCCCAATTTTATCAACCAAATGAAACAAATTTTTACATAAATTTTAATAATAGTATAACATAGTTACTACTAAAATATATAATATGATATATATATATTATTTACTTTCCGTATGTAATGCTATTCACCATTAGATCATTGCGCCCGATATATTTGTTCTTAAGATTATTAGTATTACTCTTTACCAAGTGAAAATTGGAATGTGCCACCGGCGATTTTTTTTAATTTGAATGATTTATCATCAAATATTGTATTTTTACTCATTTATTAGTCAAAATAAAATGATATTGGACTTACTCAACCCTCTACACATGTTGACGAAATATTAGTATTAAAGAAGAGTATATGATTAATATGATTGAGTATATTAACTATATTGGCTTAAAAAGATAAATGTTTTAAAATATATTTATTTTTTAAGTTTGAATAACAATGAACTGAGTCGAGTTAATATAACACTGAGCCTGATTTAAAATTTGTACTGAGTCAGAATTGAAAAAATCACATAATTACACTCGAATTTAACGCTCGGGACCGAAAATGGGGTGAGTCGGGGCTCGGCCCGGCTCCCCCTATCTCCGCCCCTGACTACACATACAAGATACTTGGTATGTTTATGTATTTTATTTATATGAATCTACGTTTGAGATCCTAACATCAAATAATATTAATTATACTAATTTCCTAAAACTCATAGTACTAAGACTTTGGCGGTGCTCTAAGTTATGATGATTGGTGTAATTTATCTTAATAATAATAATAATTTTGTTCCATATTATTTTTATTTCTTCCAAAAATTAGAATTATATATTATTTGTGGGTTGGACCCCGCCGACTGGCGGGTAAAATACTAGTTCTTGATGGGGCTGTTGGATACGGTGGCTCCAAGCCGGATCTCCCAGGGCCCACCTTTTCCGTACTGGCGCTTCTCGGCAACAGGTGTTTTTTCGGTCAGCTCCTACTACAGAGCTATGTCCCAGCAGTTGGACTACGGTGTGGAGGAGTTCCCAACGAAGCTGGTATGGCTTAATTGGATTCCTACTAAGATTGGAGGGTTTCTTTGGCAGGTTTTTCAAAAAAGGGTGTCCACTTTCGAGAACTTGCAGAAGCGTGGCTTCGTGGGGCCGAATTGTTGTGTTTCTATGCAGAGCCGACCTTGAGTCGGTGTCGCATTTGTTCATTTCTTGTATTTTTTCAGCACAGGTGTGGACCACTCTCAGTTCCAAGCTTGTCATCCATGGTCCAAATCATTGGGATGTTTCGTCTTTTATGCAGGATTGGCAAGCTAGGAACTGTACGGGTGGTTTGGGGGAGTTCAAAAATGGGTTGATGCACGCGTTTCTTTGGTGTATTTGGGGTGAGAGGAATGACAGGATTTTCAGAGAGAGGAGTCTTTCGAGGGAGCAGATTGTTTGGAGGATCACGACAATGGTAGGTGAGTGGGCAAGGGTTGCAGGCCGAGTTTCTTCTGACGAGTTCCGAGATTGGATGGCCCTGTGGCACCAAAATCTTGAGCCGGGCTGAGACGTTTGTTTTGTTTTGGGGGGGTTTCGGTTTGGCCGGAATACAGGGGCCTTTCCGTTGGGTACAGTGGCTGCACAAATGTTTCTTTTTCTGGTGCAGGGAAGGTAACGTCCCAGGGGTTTTTGGCTTGGGATGGTTTTTGGGTTCTATTTTGGTTTGGGGAGGCTTTTTTGGGTTCGTTTGGGGGCTGACCGGGTTTAAAGAAACCGGTCGGTTTGTTTTCCTTCTTTGTAGTGTAGGACGGGGGTATATTTTTGGGCAGGGATATTTTGGGTCCCTTTGTACAGCTTGGTTCGATTTGATTTTAGTGAAATCTCATCATTCATAAAAAAAAATAAAAATAAAAATAAAAAAAGCACCATTCCTGTGCTAATAAGAAATGAACGTAGCAAAGTAACAGCAAGCAACAAAATTAGTGGCACCACGGTTCCCACACTTCCCAAAGCCCAATCCCATGTTTGTATAGTCACCCATAACAAAACCCAAGGGGAAAATATCTCTTTTCAATAACTTCTCATAGACACAGAAAATGGCCCTCTTCTTCTTCTTCAACTCATACCTTTGCATGCAATTTGCAAACTCACAATGCTGCTCAACCGACACGTGTTGAATTAAGCGGCCAACAATAAAACTGACTCCAGGATTTCGACCAAAACAAGGGACCAAAGCAGTGAAAGGCATCACCACCAATCCTGTCGACCCAAATTCTGACAAATGGATCCACGCATGGCACCCACTCCACACGCGTTATTCAGACTGTTAAACCTTTCCTTCTCTCATTCGTGGGTTTTAGTATTACTATTATTCACTCTGTAAATAAATCTAAATTATCACTGGTGTAAAGTGAAACAAACAATATCGATGACCATGACTCTGTTTCCTTATAATTTCATCCTTTTTTTGACCTTTCTGTTTTGGCCTTAAATGATGCAAAACAATTAGACCTTATCCAGTGTACCTTGGTATATAGTGATATGTGTTAGCATGCATGGAACCCAATAGCAGACTATATCCCACATGTCGTTGGTTATTCAACTCTCCCAACCACGTACACTCCCTCTTCCATTTCCAAATGTCACCTTCTTACTTCATGCTCATTCCCCACTCTTACTTATATATCTTTCCTCCCTTCTCATTTCCTAATTACTTACCCCTCTTCACAACCTCCAAATATTTCAGATTGAGTTTGTCCTTCACCCTCACCATCATGATCAAGACACTGAGTCCTTACTCAAACACAGCCACCAAAACGGCTGAAATCATGTCCAAGTACAGGCCAATTGCTCCTAAGCCTGACTGCCCTTCCAATTCAGAGTCTGATGAGATGAGCTCCTCCATGTCTCAGAAGATCAGGGAATCTCCTTACCTCAGGAATCTGTGGCCACAATTGCAGGCTAGGCCTACAAGAACCCGCAAGAGGGCAGAGGACCTTTATCTTCACCCTTTCACAAAAGGCCAAGAACCCATGATCAAATGATTCCCATTTCCTCACCCTCTCAATTGACATCCCCTGGGTTTTTCCCAGGAGGGTTTTCTCAATCAGCCATTGCATCACCTTCTACCCTCATGACGACTCTTCCTCTTCTTTCTCAATCAGCCACATTTGGTACAAATCAGCCTCATGAGAGGGACATAGATTTGAACACCGTGGTACAAGTCCCTGAGGAGAAGGATCTGTAGCGTCAACTTCAGGAACCTCATCAATCAACAGCTACAACAACAAATGTTACAGCGCCACAGCCTGTCCGTCCTATTGGCTCAAGCATAAGAGTCGGGTGCATCAATGAAACCCTAAGCGTCCCACCAGTTGATCAGTACCCAAAAACGCCAGAGCAAGTTGAGGAAGAGGTGGAGTCTGACATCCTACCAGCAGTGATATCAGATTCAAACAATAAAGTGAGACTGGTGAATTCTGCATACAAGGAAATGGTGGGTCAACCAGAATGTTCATGGCTCAGTTCCATGGTGAAGGCGAATGATGATCGACTCCGACTGGGATGCAGCAGCTCCTGCTGTCAAAAGATTTCTGGAGAAGGTTGCCCTGCATCTTTCAGATTCAAAGGTGCCAGTTTCATCAAAGGGGTTTTCATGCTGGGTGAGGATTGAATGGGGAAGCCAAGGGAAGAAGAAGTTTGGATTTAGATATATTTATATTTATATATTTATTTATATTTATATATAGACTAGATTTGTTGGCCGCGCGATGCCGCGGAAATTCTAATCATCGAATTTAGTATGACATTGCTCACTCGTCAATTTCAAAAATCAAGAAAAAATATCAAGACACCAACCAAAGAGACAACAAACAAACACCAAATTGATTAAACACCAAATTGATTAAAACTCTGATGATCTCTTAAAACACCCTTGTGAGAACCAAAATTTGAACACTCTATAATTCATTGCATGAATGTTAAATTAAACTCAATAATGATTCATTTTACATACATAACTAATAAGAGTGGCAAATATAAATAATTACCTGTCTATAGTTTTGTTAATATGATTCAAGTATAATTTTAAACTATCTAAACAACTAATTTTACATACAATTTACCGATATAATAATTTAGTACTCTTTCATAAAAATTTCCAAAAAAAAATCTAACAATAAATCTAGTAGTTATGTTATTAATAATTAACACGTGCTTAATGGAAAATAAAAAGAGAAACGAATAGTAAAAAAAGAAGGCAAAAAGATGTTATTAATAAGGCCAAAAACACAAATCTAGCCGAGTGTTTTTTGTCAAATCTAGTCATTCTTTTCGGAAACTCAATTCTGTCATTTTAAGTTGTTCCATCCGTTTTTTTCGTCATTCTGTTAATGCATTTTGACGAAATCTAATTTCATTGTTGATGTGGACCGATGTGGCGCATGTTTATTCGGGTGCCCGTTCACGTGGAACGCCATTTCATTTACTGAATAACCCAACCTACGGGGGTAATTAAGTCCAAGTGGCATCATACTTGGCCCAAAACGCGTGTCACGGGGATAACATGACAGTCCCACTAACAGATGTAATAGATTCGTCATAAACGACGCCGTCGTTAATGTCAACTTGGCCAACTGGATAGATTTGACGTAATAATTAAAGGTTGGACCTATTTCGTGTCAGTAAAAAAAAAGTGGCTAGATTTAATATAAACTGAAAATGTTTGGTTAGACTACGCACCTAAAATTGAATGAAAAATAAAAAGAAAATTGAATAATAAATGAAAAGAATGCAAAATATCTGCAATGAAGAGGAGCTCTGCAAAGTAAAGAGAGAAATAATAAAACTGAATAGGAAAAAGTAAGAGTACAAAACAACAATTAGATTAGAACCAGGAGCACTATTCTTAATGAATAGTGATGAACAGTAAACACCACTAGCTTTTTATGGTTTAAAATTGTAATCAATAATGTCCAAATACAAACAAAAGACCAGCTTGCATTGTATCATGCCTTGGGTCCAAATCTAGAACAGGTAATTCGATATAACCTAAACTGAAAAGAGTTGCAACCACCATTGTTGTCATTTTATCTGTTTAAAATATTCCAACTACTACATATTGCCATGATTCAAGACACGCCCTTGTTGCAAAGTTTACATAGTTTTGGAGTGTGAACACATGAACATCTTCATAACATTAAAAGACACAGTTTGTTTCTGTTGCTCTGGTTGACTAAGTAGATTAAGAACAGTGCATATCCCCATTAGGACTAAAAAAAGTTAGACAGAGCACACAAGGTATTACATGTCAAACAAATCTTTCCACCGCACTTGAACCATCATTCTCTTGACCAACTTCACTTTCATTGCCTTCTCCTTCATTTTCAGCTAATGGATTCACATCAACACTTGTACTAGTAGAGGTCGCACCTTCATTTTCGTTCATATACATTCGTTGGAAAGATTCATATATTACTTGGACACAACAACAAATTAGTTAGAAATAATAGTATTAGCATTCTCAAACAATTTATAAATGCTAAAATGGAAGAAATATATATTACCATTCTCAAACTCTGTTTGCTCTTCAAGATCTTTTTCGTTAACCACCAACTTCGAATCATCAGATATCCAATCTCGGCAACAAATTACTACCTCGACAATTTAGGAGTAAGTGAGGTCCTGAATGAATCTAAAATTCGGCCTCCAGTGCTAAAATGCGACTCAGAAGCAACTGTAGTAATAGGGACAGCAAGAATGTCTCTAGTCATTGTAGAAAGGATATGCTATCTCATCTCATTTCACTTCCACCGTCCTAATACATTATAATGTAAGCATTAAAGTCTTCTATAGTTAGAATTTTATCATTAGAAGATATTTTTCTAACTCAGATTTTGAACTTTTTCTAACTCAGATATTTTTCTAACCCATTTCCACTGTTGATGATGAGCCTTGATTTTTGCTTGTAGCCTCCCCCTCCATCATTTTTTGGTTCTCTTATGTAACTTTTTAGGTTATAAGTATGAATATTAAGACATGGAGTCTGTAGCCCACTAAGTTCAGAGTTTGATATCTTCATTTCCAAGTGGAGCAGCTGTTGATCGTAATAATAATGTGTTAGGTAACCAAAACCACTCCACAATTCCCCAAACCAAATCAATATTAAAACAGAAGCACAGAGAAGGTATCGTCCCAATTGGCAGAGTCATGAATGCTATGCAGGATCATATTCTGCCTCTCTCTACTCATTTCAATTCTTGTAGTTTTCCTTCTCGCTTTCCTCTTCCCAATTCCTCACCACGCTTACAACAACAAGCCTTGGGTTGCTCTCTCTTTGTACGTCCAGCAACCTCGTATTCCGCCATCCACCACTCGCCCCGTCACCACTACCCGCATCAACGGAGTCTTCGTGTTCCACCGTTTGTTGACTCAAGGCCCGGAGAATACATCCAGGTGGTGGGGAAGGCTCAGGGTTTCATAATCCCCGTTGAGAAATTTGCTGAATCGGCATTTAACGTCGTCTACCTAACTTTTAATACGCCAGAGTTTTCGGGGAGTTTGAGTGTGGAGGCGAAAAAACGTGGCTTTGGCGGAGGAAAGAAAGAAGACGGCAACTGGCGGTAGTCGGGGGAACTGGATCATTCGCGTTTGCTCATGGTTTTGCCGTCTTCGCTAGAAAAGGTGGTGATCAGTATGGTACTTATCAGTTGAAGCTTCAGCTAAGATTTCCCAATCGGTCCCAAACTATATTTCCTGCTGGTTGAATTTTTGCGGAGGCTCAAGCTTCTGTCTGCTGTGCTTTTGAATTGAGTTCGTCCTTATTCAGTAGCCATACATACACAACTCGATATAGATTCAGAGCTGTGAGAATCTTCAATAGGGAAATCAGCTAGTTCCGGTTGACGAAACTATAATCGGTAATTTTAATTGTACTTTCAGTTCCCAGACGCAACATCTTTGATTTAATAAGAAGAGTTGTGAACTTGTTTAATCATTTACTTATTTGGCATATATGGCCACATTTAATATAAATAACATTTTTGTCAGATAGTCCTCCCGAATAGAGATTCTCTCTCAACTTGAGGTTTTTTCGTGCCCTAGCTAGGGTTGCTTCGTTCTTTTGTTTTTATTTTCTTGCTTGACGGCCGCCGCGTGTCGTTTCTCTACACGATCATGGAAGACGAGTTGCAGCATCTGTCGTTGGCTGAGGATGATGACGGAGGAGAGGAGATCGAGGAGTTGGCGGAGATTGATGAAGCAGAGGAGTTTGATCTATGTATTGTGGGTATGTTCATGACCAATAAAACAATCAATTTTAATGCGATGCAGAATAAAACTTACGAGTATATGGAGGACGGCGAGAGGAGTTACGGTGGAGGAGCTAGGAAATAAACTTATCTTGTTCAGGTTCTATCACGAGGTGGATCTTCGGTGGGTGGTGAGAAGGGTCCATGGTCTTTCGATAAGGCTCTATTGGCGATGCATGAGATGAAGCCAGGTGAACGGCCGGAATCTGTGCCGCTGCATATTGCGGAATTTTGGGTGCAGGTTCATGCACTCCCGGCGAGATATTGTACGGAGATTGTAGTAAAGCCCTTGGTAACTACATCGGCCAGTTTGTTGCATTCGACGAGAAACTTCAATACTCAAGAGATACGCCATATATGAGGATTAGGGTCCGCATGAATGTTACTTTGCCATTAAAGAAATCAAGGAAGGTAACGGAAACCCGGAGGTGAGTGGTTGGAAGGGGAGTTCCGATATGAGAGGTTGCCGACTTTCTGCTATATTTTGTGGGTGCATAGGGCATATCGAACGTCATTGTGAGACTCGGTTTCGATGCAAGGAATCTGAGATAGTGTTTGGGTGGGATGCAAAGCTAAGAGCTGAGATACGACAAACGTCTATGTTGGGTGGGGAGGCGTGGCTAGTACCAAAAGGAGGAGCAGGTGCGTGTGCTGAAGATGGTTGGAGGTTGGAAGGAAGGTGTTGGGTCGGGTAGACAGCAATATTGTGAAGGACATGAATAATCATCCTATGAATGTAAAGTCGTTGCTGGCTAATATTGGAGCCCGGGCATGGAGGGGGTGGGAGTTGAGGGAAGGATTTGAGGATGCTGAGGAGATGGAGGGTATTGAAATATTGGAGGATAGGAAGAGGAGACGCGCAAATAGGGATGATGGAGGTACAAGCAATGGTGGTGCGAGTGAAGTGAATAATGAAAATGGGGGCCGAGACCAAAAAACTCGGTGCTGGCAGGCCTGAAGATCAGGACCTGCCCATCGCAATGATCGTCATGAGTTGGAACTGCCGAGGACTTGGTCAGCCTCGAGCGGTTCGTGCTTTGAGTGAGCTTATCAAAGTTCACAGACCGGGGATCGTAATTCTCTTGGAAAACTCTTGTCAATAAGCAACGTATGGAGAGATAGTTTGGTGGGTGTTTTGCGGTTGACGCGGTTGGGAGGAGTGGAGGCATTGCTGTTTTATGGAAGGAAAGAGAGCACGTAAGAGTTCTGAATTATTGCCAAAATTTTATTAATGTGGAAGTAAGAGAAAAAGAAGAGGAAAAGTTCACGCTCACTTGTTACTATGGATATCCGGAGAGGAGACGCGGAGACGTGATGCTTGGGAGATGTTGAAGAGGATACTACTGGAGTGCAAGATCGTTGGTGATGCATGGGTGACTACAACGATCTCCTTGATCAATCGGAAAAGAAAGGTTTGCGTGAGCACCCGAATTCATTGATCATGGGTTTCCGAGAAGCCGTTGAGGAGTGTGGTTTGGTTGACTTGCGGCTCGAAGGATATGGGTTCACATGGTTTCGATCAAAAGGGACTCCACAATGTATTGAAGAAAGATTAGATCGAGCGATGGTGAACGAGAGTTGGAAGTTGTGTTTTCCGGATGCATGCTTACGGAACTTGACAGCCCCTATATCGGATCACTCTCCTATTTTACTTAATACAGTGGCGAGTAGGGTGAGAGGAGGACAAGGAGATTCCGTTTGAAAATAAATGGCTCCTAGAGAGAGAGGTTGGTGCCGTTGTAGAGGTTGGATGGGGGAATTGGAATTTTGTAGCACAATTTTAAAAAATATGTACCGTCAGTAGCCAAACACGTAAAAATGTCCAGAAATAGCACAATCTGACCCGCAGCCAGCGCATTGCTGCCCAGCCAGCGCGTAGCTGGCCAGCTAGCGCAGCGCTGGCCAGCAAGCAAGTTTCTGCAAATGAAATGCAAAACAATTGCAAATATGGGAAAAGAGCAAATTAGTCACTTTTCTTTACCTTTTTGTAGATAGATTATTATTATTATTATTTTGATAATATAAGTCGGCCTTGAAAAA
>JAVBHU010000097.1:0-41999 GCA_034768395.1 Linum lewisii | reverse complement strand
ATCCTGTCAAATCCTAAAAACTCCTGGCAAATCCCCCCGCTTTCCCCCCTTAAAACGTCACTTCAAAGCTTCAAAATCCCCCCAGAGTGCTTGTTCGCAAAATAAAAATTTTAAAGAATAAGTTTTTTTCGTCCCCCTCCCTTAAAAACCCGTTTTACCCCCCGAAACCCGCCTGGGAAAAAGGCCCCCGCGGCTTTTTAAAAAGTCCCCGGGGCGCACTTTTCCATGAAAAGGCCCCGCATTTTTTGGGCCCGGGGGGGAAAAAAATTTTCCAGGAGACTAAAATAAAGTCGCCGGGGAAACCCGAAAAGTCGCCGGGGCGCACTTTTCATTTTTTTTAGGCCATTTTTTTCCCCGGGGGGAAAATGCCTTTTAGCCTTTTAAATTTTTTCCCCGCCCGTTTGAACTCAAATTATCCCCGTTTAAGTGCCGACCCCTCGTAAAAACTCCCAACGGGTAACCGAAATAAAAACAAAAAAAAATCGAAACAACATAAAAATTCCCAAAAAGGGCCAAGGGAAAAAAAACATTTTTTTCAAAAAAGCAAAAAATTCTCACAAGGGGGGAGCCCAAAAAAGGGGGAAAATTGTTTTCAAATGTGGCGAAAAAAAACCGGAAAATCTAACGTCATAAAATCACCCCCCATTTAAACGTTTGTTTGCCCCTAAAAAAAAAATTTTTTTACCACCAAAAAAACCCCAACTTGAAGAGAAAACCCGGGAAAAACCCTTTTTGGGGTTTCCCAAAGAAAGATGAAAGGGGGTGTTCCCCCAAAAAAAAAAGGGTTTACCCAAAACCACAAAATTAGGCCCAAAAATTTTTGCCAGGTTAAAAAAAGAACAAGACTTTAACAATAGTGAACAACCTGATTTGGAAAAGGGCAAAAACCCTTTACTTCCCTACACTTATTTTAAAAACGCCCCGGGGACACTTAAGATAAGGGAACACGACAAAAAAAAAATTTAAAGAGAATTCATTTTTCCCCTTTCATCTTTTTTTTTTTTTTTTTTTTTTGAATGGGGGGGACAGTTGGGAAAAACTCCCGGGGGACACAGCCGGGGAAACCCCTTTGGGAAAATTCCGCGTTATCCTAGACCCCAGCCCCGATCGGGGTAGGTTAGAAAAAAAAAGCACATTGGATTTTCCCCTTTTGGGGCTACAGAAAAGGGGGGGACTTTTGCCCTGGGAAATTTCGACCCCAACTTCAAACCAAACCTTCTTTTTTCAGATTTTTTGTTTGGGGAAAAAAATAAAAAACAACTAAAAGCACAAATTAACAGACCCTTATCTAACCACCCGGGGATTAAAACTAGAGAATTCGAGCCAGAAAACCAATTTCTTACACTTTTAACCCAATCAACTGTTCACTAACACGAAAAGGGCAAGCTCCTAACAAAAAACCCAAAAAAAAGGGGGAAATGGTCATTTTCGGGTTCCACACCACATTTGGTTAAACCGAAGCACCACATCCCCCCACCATAGGAAGACAGTAGGCAACCCAAGAATTTAAATAAGCAATGTAAAAATTTTTTGCTACCGAAAAATGGGAAGGTGTAAAAGAGCGACAAAAAAAAGCACAACCACCGCCCACAAAAAAATCAAATAGACACCCCCCCCCTTTAAAAATTTTGGACATTCCCCCAAAAATGGCCCAAAAAAAAAGGGAAAAAGGGTGTAAGGGGTACGAGAAGTAACATGGGGATGAAATGGAGGCAAGATGAGTACGGGCGGCAGTCAGGGGGGGAGCTGGGATACCCAAAAAAGGGGGGAAAAACCCACAACCATTAAATTCAAAGTAAAGAATCCCCCACTGAAAAAGAACTAAAACATTTTGACACAAACTCAAAATAAACAACTGATTCAAAAATTTCAAAACCACTCCCAGAAAAGGGTTTTTGCCTCCCATGAAGCCTCCCTTTTTTTTAAAGTTTTTTTAGGGTAACGATACCCCGGTCTAACGGGGGTCCCAGCTCAAACTTCTTTTAACTGGGATCCCGTGCCTGAAAAAATACCTTCATCGCTCCACCCCGAGGGACAAATTTTTTTTCCCCCAAAGGGAGGTAAAGCCCCAAGAACCCCCACGCAATCCGCTACCCCAAAGGGCCTAATACCCCTTTTCCGGACCACTCTGGGGTTTGGTGGGAGTAGTTTTAGGGGGGGGGGCCCCCTTTCCTTTTTTTAAGGGGTTGTTTTTTTTCTTAACCCCCCTGTACCCTTTGGGAGATACATCCCCGCACCGATCCTGTAAAGAAAGAAGAGGAAAAAGGATACCCCCATCGGAAAACATATAAATAAGCATTTTCAAACACAACGAATGGATTTTTTTAGGGGAAGAGGCACATTGGGGTCATGGGGGGTTTTTGAATGAAAAAACTTTTCCTCCCAAAAGGGGGCCCCCCTCCCACCTTTGCTCTATGAGGCCCCAGAAGTGGCTAGGAAGGGTCGCCCCCAAAAAAAGGGGGGAAAGTTAACACTCCCCTGCAATAAAAAACCACAAAATTCCCTCATGAATAGCTATCATGCCCCTTTTAATCAACTTTTTTTGGGAATACCCCTGGGTTTTCTAACAATTTTATCACAGGTTTATTTCATGGGGGGGAATTTTTCTAGGGAGCCCCAGACCTCAAACAAAGATAAGGGGTAACACAACACCCCCAAAAACCGCAAAGCTCTTTTCAACCAAAATTCCCCAAAAGAACAAGGAAAAAAAAATCCCGGGCAGGGTTTTTTTGGGGACCCGTGGCTTGCTTCGGTTTTTACTCCCAGTCCATGGACGGTAACTGGGGCTACCCCTCTATCTCGCTGCTTTTTGTTTTTTGAGAGGAGTTTTTTGGGGGAAAAGAGGGGAAAACTTTGTTTTCTTCTTGCAGGAACCCCGCTTCTCACTCCCCACCACAGCACACTTCGCTTTTTTCACTTTTTTTTTTGGAAGAATTTCTTTCATACCCTCATCCCCCGGGGGTTTTCCCAAGAATTTTTTCCCCAAAAAGCAACCCCCCTTTTGGTTTTTTAATTTTTACCAGAGTTTTCCCCCCGTTCTCCTTGTTTGCCAGGCTGTTAAAAGGGGGGCGGGGTAAGGTTTTGCTTTTTTGGGTTTAAGGGGTCGACGGGGGTAGCTTCTTTTTTTTCTGCTCCCTTTTTGCACAACTCTCCATTGGTTTTCCAAATTTTATCCCCATCCGAAGAGAAAAACTCCAAAAAAAATTCTTCCTTATTTTCCCCCTCCAGATTGTTAGTGAAGGGGGGAGTTGTCCCTAGGAAGAAAAACCAACTTTTTTCCCTCCTGCAAAAATTTGGGGTTATTCCGTCCCCCCCAAATCCCCTAGCTTTTTTACAGGGGCCTGGTGGTGAAAGGGTCCAAATTTTTGGGGATTGAGTCTCAGCAAGAATTTTGCCAACAGAATCGGAGTAGGACGGGGGCGCGAAGGCCGAACCCCCGTTATTGTTTTTTTTTTGGGGGTTCTTTTTTAAAAATTTTTTTTCCCCAGCCCCCCTCTTTCTCCCGGGGGGAATTCGATTCTGACCCCCTTTTTCCCCTCAAAAAACCCCCCGGGTTCGGTTTTAGTTCCAGTTCCCTCTGTTCGCCTTTGGGGAGTTTGATTCTAAATTCCCCGGGGGTTTTCGGGGTTTTCCCCCTTTTGGGGGGCCACCAAATAAAAATTTTCCCCCTCTGTTTTTGGGTTTTTTGGGTTACTCTAAATTTTTCCCCAAGACAGCCCTCTAAAAAGGACCTGCACCACCACAATTCAACAGGGAGGGGATACAGTGAACTTCTCGTGAGTAACCCTTTTTAACCCCCGGGGGGTGGAGTTTAAAGGGAAAACACCCGGTGGGGGGAGAATTTTTCCCCCCTTTTTCCCCCCCATGCTTTAATCTTTGAATTTCCCCCTCCCCCAATTTCGATTTACCCAACTAAATACTTTGAACAAGGTCTACGGGGGCAGGAACGGGGGGGGGGTTTGGCATCAGCAAAAACCCTTTTTGCTCCAGACCCCTGTGTCCCCCTTTTTAAAGGGATTAGCTTGCATTAGTACTTGACCCTCTGGCAAAGACCTTGCAAGCACCCAAAAACCGCGCCCGCGGTCAATCACCCAAAAATTTTATATTCAGCTGTAAAGAGAAATCCTTCCTCTTCTCAAAAACCCCCAAAAACCCCCCGGGAGGGTTAGAAAAATTTTTTTAGTCTTCCCACCTTGGGAGGGCAAGCTCGGAGAACCCCTTAAAATTTTTTCCAACCCAAATAGAAGCCCTCCGGCCATTTTGTGAAACCTTTATCTGTCCCCGGGGGCCCGGGGGTTTTTCTGGGGGGAGAAAAACTCTTCTGAAGCTGTACCCAGACCTCCCCGTGTGAAGTGATTGGGGGGGAGATCATACAACCCAGTTCTGCTTGACCCTTAAAAAAAAAAAGGGGAAAAAGCTGAAGTTTGACGCATTATCCCCCCTTTTCTTTGTTGGAGACTGTTTTACCACCCAAAAATTCCTCACATGAGCTTCGGGCCCCTTTAACACCCCCAGAGAAATTTTTCCCCCTTTTTTTTTAATCATGTTGAAAATGGGGGGGGAATGTAAAGATTCCGGTTCCCGGTGGGAACTAAATTCATAAAAGTGCCCCACGGGGGTTGGACGATAAAAACCCCTCAATTCCTTTTCCCCCCCAAACAAAAATTCGGGTGGGATGGGGGATCTTGGGGGATCAGTAGTAGAAAGGGGGTTGTGAAGGCGAAGATGTAATGAAATGTGAAGGGGTTTTTCCCCTTGCTTTGGTGCTTGGCGGGAGGAGGTGGGGGATAGTCCCCGAACTGAGTGTAAAAAATTCCCCTTTTGCAGCTATGCGCTTACTCGTCTTTTTTTTTCCTCCCCTGAAATTTTTCCCTAAAAACAACAAAAAAAGAAATACCAATAATAAAAAATGTGGTTTTTAAAAATGTAAAGAGGGAATGAAAGCTCAGACGCACAACCCCCTTTCCCCAAAAAAAAAATTTTCCCCGCAAGGGGGCCCCAAAAAAATTGGTGCCAAATTAATGCACACTTTTTTTAAATAAGGGGATTTCTCCAAAGAAAAGTTTTTCCCTAGGGTCTTTCTTTTTCTATTACCAACAGTTTGGAAAAAGAAATTTTGGGTTTCGTGCTGGGTTGAAAGGTTTTTAAAAAAACTAAGTAAACAAGAAAGCCAAAATTTAACAAGCAAACAGTGAAGCAAATTGAGATTTAAAAAAGACTAAGGGGTTTGTCCAAAATCAATCCCCTCCCAGTCGTTTTAAAACGGATATGCAAAAGCAATTTCCCTTTATCAGACGAAAGACTCGCATTCCTTGGGTAATCCAAATCCAGGGGGAAAGCGGGAAAACTATCCTAAACAAACCTTTTCAATTCCTAGGTCAAGATAACTCGAAAATTTTCCCCAAGAACGCACAAGAAAAGTGAAAGCCACAAAGAATGTAAAGAAATTTGTTTCACCGCCCCCAGGGGAAAAACCCCGGCCCCCTAACACCCCCAAAAATTGAATGGGTCTACCCCTGTCAAAAACCCCAAATCAAAGAGAAAAAAAAAACCTACGATAGGGGAAAAAGGATTTTAAAAGCTTTAAAAATTTTTGGTTTTTTAAAAAAAAACTCACACTGTTTTTTAAATTAAATTTAAAATTAAAGGGTTTAAAAAAACCCCCTTTTCCCTAAAAAATCTCACTTTGAAATTTCATCTAATCCCGAAAAACCCAAAGTTTTTTGTCGAAAAAATCGAAAGAAGAAATCGCAAAAAAAAAAAAAAGAGAACTTGGGGAAGAAGACATTTTACCCCGGGGAAAACCCAATCCTGTCGAACCCCAAAAACCCCGACTAACCTCGCTTCTCCCTCGTTTAAAAACGTCACTCAAAGCTTCAAAATCCCCCCCGGGAAATGTTGGTTGTCCCAAATCAAAATTTTAAAAATGGTCTTTTTGTCTCTTCCCTGAAAACCCTGTTTTACCCCCCGAAATTGTCGGGGGAAAAAATGCCCCCCGGCGGCACTTAAAAAATGCGCCGGCGCACTTTTCCATGAAAAAAGGCGCCCCCTTTGTGGGATGGAAAAAAAAATTTCCCCCAGATAAAAAAAAGTGCGCCCGCAGCACCCAAAAGTGCGCCGGCCACTTTTCCCTGGGTTTAGGCCATTTTGCCCCGGAAATGCCCTTTGCCTTTTTTTGGGTTCCCGCTTTCCCTTTTAATCCAAAAATTGATCCCGTTTGAAGTCCCCACTGTAAAAAAGTCTCCACAACGTGGTAACCGAATCTCAACAAAAAACAACTCGAAACAACATCAAATTGCCCAAAAGAGGCCATCAACGTGAGATAAAAACATATTTTTCATAAAAGTCATTCATTTCAACATCCCAATTCGAGTCAAATAGGGGAATGTCGTTCAAATGTGGCGATATAAACGCGGTAAATCAACGTCAACATTAGAAATTAGATGAGACGTACAACCGCCAAACAAGTCCAAATCTTAGGCCAATTAAGACAAGAAATGTCTGGAACGGAAAAACATGAACACCCAACCATAGAGAGTGACCAAGTTAGCTAAATAATCCGCTGCAAATTTGCTCACGGTAAATATGCCTGAATCAACAACCCAGTCTCCGAGAGGAAAGCTCTGCAACCAACCTGCCTCAGGAGGATGGCAATCCCAGGTTTTTCTATTCTCCCACGCTGGATAAGAGATCAACTGCCCGCCCTTGGAATCTGTCAGATTAGGAGCTCCTGACAACCCCATCTCTCCCAAGCCAACCTTCATCCCCTCCATAATTCCTCTTAATTCGGCCCTCATGATAGAGCAAGTGTCGAGGATTGCCGCATAGGCAGCCAGAAATCTCCATCACCATCCTCCCATCCCCGACTCTAAGGACCCCACCCGCCAGCAAGCTCTACTAGGGTTAGTATACAGGGAGCCATCAGATTCAGGACACCAAACCTTCCACCCCCGGCCGCAACCAATCACAATGAGCCTGCCGAGCTATACCCGGCGCTTCTCGTCTCACTTGAATGCCTTCCAGCAACGACGAAAAAGGAGGACCCCAGAACTTAACCTGAATGCACAATCCACATAACCTCCTACCTCCACATTAAAAATCCATCGATTATGTTCTATTCCAAAGGGCCCAAGCGTCACTCAAAACAACCTAGTATAGTCTTTGCCAGTCCTTTTGTTCCACCATTCCCCAAAGCCACAACATCCACATCAGAACTAACACCCCAACCAAGGTTTCCCGCCAAACCGATGAGCAAAAGAGCAATCTCCGCAGCACTGCTCTGTATCATCACAATTGCTATTGACAGACAGGAACAAGCCTGCCTCCACAGTGATGTGTCTCTTCCTCCTCCTCTCTGCATTAGTCATTAACTTGCCAAGTGAGGCTTGCCAAATAAAAATGTTTTGATTTTAGTTGGTCCCTCCCACTTTCAAAAACCTTCTCCACAACGACCATGATCTTCATGATTAACTCCTTAAATAAGGATGTAAGCAGACTCACCGAAAAAGCACCCCGTGGGGTCGAGCCCCCACGCAAAAGAGTCACTACTCAGAGACCACATGGAGCGACATCCACAGCAACCTATGCAAAACAGCAGCCATAGGTAAGCAAGCAATCAGTTACTCAATATCCCATTACCATCTAATCAATAAAATCAGAACATAGAGGAAAGATCAACTCCCTAATATCAATGCAAAATCATCAGCAAATCACCACTATCAAGCAATCTATCCTCCAGAACTTGTGTACCTCCCATCTTGATACAATTTTGGATACCCTTTAAGCATCAAATCCCACACCTTGAGCACACACCTCTCCCACAACGAAGAGTAACCCGTCGTCTCGTTTAAGACAAGCCCCGCTCATTACGATCAGTATTTCGTCATCAAACCTTAACCCACAGCTCATCCAGTTTAGATATCAAATTCTCCAGGCCACCTTCATGTGAAAAAAGCCTTATTAAGCTCCCTAACTGTCTCACCCCAGCCTCCAAGGCTTTTAGGCTTACAGACAGTTCCCAATTGCATTATGAATCCGTCTAATACCATCCATGGAGCCCAAATAAAGTTGCGATTTTCCTTTCAATTTTATCACAGATAGAAACCTGCAGAACAGCAGTCTGCATAACATAGCAAGCAAAGAGTTGAGGACCGATGAGGGCAAGAGCACCCTTAGCCCGCAAGAGACAGGTTTATTAGCCTTCCAACCTGCCAACCGACGAGTCCAAATGATCAAGTAACAAATCATAGGTGTGTTTAGTAACCTTCCCATGGAGAAGGCAGCACACCCAAATTTCTCCCCAAATCAAGTAGCAGCAAATGCCAAGAATTGACCACAACCTAGTCTTCCAATACGAGGGTTTCTAGAGAAGTAACTCCGTCGACTTCGTCCCTATTCATCCCAGCTATGTCCTGACGCACCAAACACATAAACGATCTAGGATATCAGAAATGGACCCTAGGCCCTTCTCCGAGGAAGCTTCCACTAAAAAAGCACCAAATCATCCCGTAAAGAAACAATGGGGAAAGGGGAATCCCATCTTCTACCAATCGGAATCGGCTTCCAATAACCAAACTGGAAATCAGACAAGAACATGCGACTCAATCTCTCTATACATAAATGAAATGTAAGGAGACAAAGGCAACCCTGACGAAGGCCTCTATCAGGGAGAAAGAAATCAGAGCACTACCATTCCAAAGATATTGGAAACGTGGAACGTCGAACAAGCAGCAATTGATCACCTCCACCCCCATTCTGGAAGACCAATAAGGGAAATCGTATCTCTAATCAAAAAGCCAATCAATCTTATCATAAGCCTCAGACAAATCAATCTTAACAGCCATAGCATGCTTCCATCCTTTCTCTGCGTATGCAACGAATGGACGACCTCCTGCACCACAGATATAGTCAGTAATATGTCTCCTGGGACAAAGCTAGTCTGAGAACTGATGAGTCAATCCAGGCATAAGATGCTTATTCCTGTTTCCCAACACTTAGTAAGAGTTTTGTAGCAACATTGCAAATGCGGATCGCCTGGAAGTCAAGCCAAAACTCTCGGGAAAAATTCGGACCATCGGAATCAGAGTAATAAGCATCTTCATTACTCGACCGGATGAGCTCAGCGATAAAAAACATCGACCAATGAATTTCACAAAGCTGCCCCAACCTACCTTCAGCAGTGTTGAACAGAAAATCGGACCAAACCCATCCTTTCCGGCGCCTTAAGAGCGCTCGATACTCTTAATACCCACCTGAATCTCATTAGCCAAAAGAGACTAGCCCAATCGACCTCTATCAGAAACCCGAGATGCATGCTTGAGAAACCCATAAGGCGACTAGGATTAGCCTCTGAACATCATAGATATCCCTAAGTGCCTCAAAGCCACTCCAATAACTCTCCTGATCCTCAACCCAATCAACCCCCAAATCATTCAACCGCTCAGTGGCGTTAGCCAGGATTTTGATTTAGGGGTGTCGATTATGTCTTGACAAAATAAAATAAAAAATATCTATAAACTGTAGAATATAAAGTTCATGATAATATAAATTTTTTGTTACAATTTACAACGAACCACGTTGCGATTTTTATTATCCCACAAATATTCTTGAAAGGGAATGAATGGCTTCGAGGTTGACAAGGACCTTTTTCATATAAGCTCTCCTATTTCGACTTGTATGTAGATAAAACTTGATAATCTTTGTCTAGTCCTGATCAGCTTTGTAGCTAAAATTCCATGACAACAAATGAGGAGACTTACCATGATGCAATTCCTGCAGCTTGAATCGCTATCGAAGATTAAGGGTAATTGAATGGCATCAAGTTGTAACAGCAGAAGTTTTTGCTTGCATCCAAATTAGATTCTTCGAAACTAGGTTCTGTGATGTGTTTTTGCTTTCTTTGAATAAGTTATTTCTCCCATATATATGTTTAAACTAAAATAAAAAATAAGAACAACCAGGTCCAAACAACAATATATAAATTATCATACGTCAGTAGAACTATAGAAGTTGAGCTGTATTACCTCTGAAGAATATTCAGAGTTTAGGATTAGAATTTTTCCCTCTTTCGACAAGTCGACAACTAACCTTCATATGCAATGATTGAGTTCAGCCACTAATAATACAGTGACAGACAACAAGATTCGATTGCTCAGATGGAAAGTAAGAAAAGAGAAAGGGGGGGGGGGGGGGGAAGAAAAAAGTTTCAGTTTTATTGAAATAGTTGTTTGCAATTATAGTTTTTTATTGATATCAGTTTGGGAATTTGGGAAAGAAAAAACAAGTGAAAACCCGTCGTTAAGAAAAAAAAATAAACCATTATTTAGGGGTATTTGTTGTTTATTTCTCTAAAATGCTACCACATATATTGTTTGACACTGTATAAGTAAGTTGGCTGTTAGCTGGTGGAAAAGCTGTCAGTTGGTAATTAATGGGTCTGGATGATATGGTGTTTCAAATCATTGAGAAGCAGGGAAGTTGGGTATTTGGTGCCAATTTTTTCCCCCGGGTGTCAGATGACCACCCTTCCCATGAGCCTGCCTCCCGCCACTCCACTTAGCCGCTTAACCCTGTTCACAGCCTTCTTTTCCATAGGCAGCCATATGAAAAAAAGCTCGTATTTCTATCCCCATCAATAGCCCACCTTCGACCTAGATTTTTGAATTCAAAGGCCTCTTCCTGATGGAGCACAAGCTCAAGCTTAGCCCGACTCTCATACTCCTGCCTAACAGTTCACACTCGCTGATTATTCACCGCCGTCGTGGCTCTGCGTTAGTGAGAATATCGCTCAGCCTCCTCCGCTTTTTTTGCGCTTGATGATCGTTACCACCGAACCGGTATCCTATTCCAATTCCTCAGATCAACCCGCCAAACCACAAAGAGCCTTAGGGATGTCCAAACCAGGCAGACCATCCTTGTATTTGACTAAAAAAGTCAAACGAAGGTGGAATATCCAACCTACAAAAAATGAAAGGCTTAACTTTAAAGCATACACCTGAGGGTGGGCGAGAAGGATAGGTCTAGATCCACTTGATCTTGTGAAGATTCCCTCGAATTCGAATCAGGGACCATCTGAATCCAAGACCATTGACAAAGAGCGCGATCAAGCCTACTCATAACACCAATTTCCTACTCCACGTGAAACGAGGTCCCGAGAAGGGCACATTCAGAAGGCCGCACATGTCAACCATGTCAATCAAAGGACTTTAATAGCGTCTCCTTCAAACTGCGAACCCCCTCCTTTATCATCAGCGGAGAGGAATAGCATTAAGTCACCAATAACCACCCAGGGTGGGACTGGCCGGTCGCTATCTCTTGAGGGGCATCCACAGCAGCACACGAGAGCGTAGGACGAGGGCTTGCGTACACAACAGTAATGAAATAAGAAGTTCCATCCCCTCAAGAGAACCCTTAGCGTGAATAAATTTCTTGCCCAAACACCAAGATGTCAGTCGAGACCACCAGAGGGTCCCAGGCTAACCACACCCCTCCAACCAGCGAAGCCCACAACATCGATCTAAATGACGCGTCAAAACCATCTTACAATCCACATCCTCAGCTTTTTTGAAGACGAATCTTAGGTTCAACAATCACCGCAATAGAAAAGTTGACAAACTTAGCATACGATTTAAAGTAGTAAGAAAGGACTTACTAGCCTGCCACCACATCAATTCCAAGAAAAAATAAGACATTAACATAACAAAAGGAAGAAGAGACACTTCCCTGAACACATATTCAACACTCCGGTAACAGACTCTGGACTCGGAAGCCCTCCACCATAACGACATCCTGGGAAGGAGTATCTGCGGGCTAACACCCGAATTAGCATATGGCCTGCTAATAGGCGCATCATTTGATTTGGCGGCAACCCTTCAACCCGACGGTGCCTTATCAGATGGCCTACCAATACCTTTCTTCTTCCATGCTCACTGAAGCTTCCCGAGCGAACACACGTTAATGTGGTCGCTGGCCGATCCACTTTCATACCTCTACCCAGCAGACTTTAGCTTGACCAACTGAAGGCAAGACATTAGAATATGTTCTCCCCCAACGCTCCAGCACCGAATCTTCAAAACACTTCAGTAGAATGGGCTAGGGCCCAGGGAACCCTTCCATGGCGGAAGCCTCACCAACGGCCTTAAGGCTCTTCAACCTCCTCCATTAATCCCTTCCTTAATCCCTGATTGCCATCACGATTCCCTTTCCACTAGCCCCCATAAAAACAGCTTCAGCCGAGACGTGATTCAAGGTCTCATCACCCCCCGACTTTCCATTATTTGTCACATGAAATCTTCCTCCATAATGCTGAAAAATTGGTTTACTAAAAAACAGACTTCCTTTCTAAAACCGTATGGCTGCCGGTAGAGGGGATGGCTGCCCTTGATTCGTCCGGCGGAGGACTGACAGTGGCTTCAGGAGACGCCGTCAACACTTTCTTCCCTTTCTCCGCTCTAGAGACCTTCATTCCACAGGGCCGAATTACCTCCTCAATTCACTGGGCGCTACTTCCTCAAATGCACATGTTTGAAAACACCACGTATATTCACCAAATACTCAATCCCCATTCCACTTTCCTCCGCATGTGACATTGCAGACTGCTGGTCATGCCCATAGCACCCACACAGCCATAGCAAATAGATAAAAGCAGCCCCTCGTACTAAATACTGCCCTACACCCTCGACGAAGCCGATACGTTCAAAAGACGACATCGAGAGATCAACTTCAACACAAATAACGAGCAAAATTCCCACGCGACCCTCTAGAGTTGTAATGATCCAGTCGAACCGTCTTACCAATCTTGTACGCCAAAGACCGAGAACCGTCGCATCAAAATATCAAGAGAATGCCTGGAGCCTAACCCACTCATTCAGCAGGGTGATCGCGAGACTCCTTGCCGGTTGAATTAAGGCCTCCACTCTTGAATTACAACAAATGATCACTCCACCATCCAAGGCCCTCCAAACATTGCCCGTTCAATAGTCACACCCACCTGTCCTGCGAATTTCACCACAATACCCACCCAACCACATCTGAAACTTGGAGACTCGCACCCTTCTTTTGCCCAGAGTTGTGGTAACTTTCGACTCATGAAGGGGAAAAGAAAGCACTTCCCAATCGTACTCACGATGATAGCATTCTCGACGACTTCCTCCTCACCCTACGCTTTTTCTTCAATCGAATTCGAATCGTAGGGCCCACCTTGGACATCATCCACCATTTTCAACTTCCGACTCATCCGAGAGTGCAGATTCCCAATCCACCGCTGCCGTACGCCCAAAAACTGGAGACTTGACCCGAACGACGTCTCGCCAATCAGCGATTTTGGCTGGTCGCTTTCGGCGAGCCATAGCCGCCGATCTCAGGACACCTGCGATATCAGTCACTCTAACTAGCCTTTCTTCGTCCCTCAGCGGGGAGGACTTGGCCCTCCCGAACCGGCGACGCCGGTGGAAACACTCATGGACACCACGAAGGCCGGAGACTATTCAAACTTTAGAGAAAAATCACATTCCCGAACCGCTGGAATACACTAACCAACATCATTTATGTTCCCAAACAAAAATAAATTAAATAACAAATTTAAATCATAATTTTTTTTCAGATGAAAATCTTCTTTGTAAAAAAATTTAGCCCACAAAATGTGTCTAATATTTACTAGTTTTCCACCCCCCGTTGGCGGACCCAACTTGTGAAATATTTTAAATTATATTTAGAGAAAATAATAAATTAGTGAGAGTAGGAAAAACAATCTTATTAAATTTACTACTCTTATCCACAATTTATAACACTTAGTAATCCATTATTCATTTAATATTTTTTTTACACAATTTATAACTAAACCCTAAATTAATAATATCATATAGAAAGAAAAAAAATATAATATCATTTATGTAGGCGCCTTAGAAAAAAGTGGTGGCAAATCTATCCAAGTGTTTTGTGTCATGAAGTTAAATTCAACAAATGTTTAACACATATCTAACCATATCAAATTACGTTCTTTGTCAAAGTGGCCAACTATTAATAAATTTAATTTTTTATTTTTGATATGTATGGATTACTTCTAGATATAAAGTTTTTCGGAATAATCAATAGAAGGGTGTTAGAAAATTATTCATCTATTAAAAAATTAATATAATTTGGAAAATTAAACTATCACTTTACCGTTCAAACGTACATGTTTTTATAGAATCTATTTAACTTATATGTTTTAGGATTTTTAAGTTTTAGAAGTTTGGTGTATTGAACTTTAGCCAGTTGATACGAATTTATATAAAAAGTAATGCTACAATTTACATAAAAGCATTTCCAATTGTATTAAATAGATATACTTTTTTATGGTAATACACCTTTTGCCCCTCCTACTATGCAAGTTAACAACATGCCCTTTTACTATTTTCTAACCGATCAACACCCTCTACATTGAAAAGTTAACAAATAATGCCCCTCCGTTTATCTTTCATCTATTTTTCGTCTAATAGTTGATTTATACATGCTAAATCATATTATCTGTGCACAACATCGCTAATTGGGATGTCCACAGTTGAAAATATTTAAATTAAAATAAAAGTAAACGACAAGCCAATCCTATAATCACTATTATGTTACGGAAGGTGTTTGGTGTACTCCTTTATATTATCTCTTTCTACTTTAAATAATTTTCGATTGGGAACATTCCAAACAGCGATAAAGGTTACAAATAATATGACGTGACCAACGTACAATCAACACATCAGTATGAAAAATAAATGAAAAATTAAAAACAGAGGGCATATTGTTAAAGTTTTTCAAAGTAGATGGTGTTAAATCGTTTAGAATAGTAAAGGATATGTTGTTTAACGTGCATAGTAGAAGGGTAAAAAGGTGTAATAACCCAATTTTATATTCTAAGTTGTCCTAATTGTTAGTAATGAAAAAATTTACTTATACTTATATGCACTTTTCAAAATTGTACATAACAAAATAACACGAAGAGTCTGGCCGATTAGATTCGATATAATTAGTGTTTCAAATGCAAAAAAAATTTTAAAATTAAAATTTGGGTGGTTGAATCATATACGTTAGAACTCACCATTTTGGAATATGATGTAGTTATAAAAACTATAGCCAAAATTACCATTCTAAGATTTTTTTAATGGTAAAGAATAATGATCATGTAAATAAAGATACTGCAGAAACATTGTGTAAAAAAAAACAAAAAAAAAAAAAAATTGATTCTGAATAATTTTCTTATTAAAATTATGATGTTATTGAAAATTAATTAATTAAATCATCCCAGCAAGGAAAAGTAATGACAGTATGAAAGGCTATCAATTGCGGAGAGAAATCTTTTTTCTTTAACCCTCTATTATAATTTTTTAAGTCTAAGGTATCTATAGATGATAGGATGTTTCTATTATTTTAACTAATGTTTTAAATATAATTAAATTTATGTCTAATATATTGGATGCTAAATTAATTATGAACGATATTGAAAGGGGTTAAATCATAATAAAAAAAAAAAAAACCAAACATGAAAATGTAGGATTGTGATTAAAGTACATGTTATTCAATCAATAACATATTATTTAAATTTAAAGTACAGTACAATATTATAATATATCAAATATAATTACAGTAGTAGATGGAGATAGTTTTTTACTTATATTATTAATTTAGAGACAATATATATAGATGTACACAATCCAAAATTATTTTCTTTTTATTGTGTAATAAAACTAAAATAGATATAAATATATATGCATTTTATGTTTTCCTATTTTATATTCTCAATTCATTAATTAAATATATTCAAGCCAGTTTGTTTCTCATTTAGTTTTAAAATTATAATTGATTTAAACCAAACATATAAATTGTTAGAACAAAATAAAAAATTCAAACGTAAAAACATACTAAGCAAGCCATTTTTGAGACATTTTAAGAAAATTTGAATTTGATTAAATACTTGTTATATATGTGTCACGATCTCATAACTTTTAAGTAGGAGATATAATTTATAATGTTAAGTATATTTACTACACAACTGTGTTTGGTTACTTACATATGTTTTAGAAAAAGTTGATAAAATTGTCTCAATTAGTTTCACATAAAAATATGAAGCAGTAAGAATAATATTTTTTTTTTTGGCTTAGAACTGACTGATTTTATAAATCATCAACAGAGTCCGATACGGGAGGAAAGACAAAATATCAAAATACACATCCCAACTTACACAACTCTAACTCCAAGGAGAATATTTAACCAATTTAGGCTCTAAAGATTGCCTCTTACCCTCTTTGCTAAAACAATCTGCAGCGCAACTCTAGCCTCTATCACATTTAAAAACTTCACACAGGGGTCATTCCCTCAAAATTCTCTAATCTCTTCTACCACGCTAAACATTCCCACGGACAAGTGGACTCCCTATCCCATTAACAGCTTTGACAACAGTCTTCGCAATCTGACCATACCTCCCACAAACTCCCTCCCACCTCGCTCATTTTGCAGGCTGTTAACACAGGCATTGCTTCTTCTTCAATCTGCGACGATCGGATCTCTGCACAAAAACGACCGAGCCCACACCATCTACCATATATCTTTCGGATCACAATATGAACCCAAAACCTGCCTCCTGGCTTCCTCTCTTGAAGAGGCATCACACAGAAACTTCCATTTAAGTTTCTCTCTCGCATTTGGTCGCCCATGATGAAGGTGAATTGACTCCCTCGTCCAGTAAAATTCATTACTTTCTCTATTTCCTTGGGTCATTGTTCTCTGCTTTTCCTCCCACATATGCAGTCAGGCAAAAATCGAAACTTCAATTCATGTATTGTTGTCCCTCTCATTTTGGAAGCAAAAGGCGTTTCTCTTTGCTTTCCATATCACCCAGCAGCATTAGTGCTGCTTAATGCAGGTCTCTGCATTTTCCTCTGTACAACAACAACTGAACCAGCTGAAATATAGGTTTGGGCTGTTGTGTACAATCAATGGCATACTTCCCTCCAAACCTTCTTTGTCATTTCACAATTGAAGAGTAAGTGGTAAAAGGCTCATCTTCTCCTGCTACAGCTATGGGCAAATAAGGAGTTAGAGCTTAAATTCCTCTTCATTAGGTTCTCCTCACGCGTTGCTAGCAAATTTAGAACAGATTTTCCACCAGAAAAATTACTTGACTTTCGGAGGCATAGAGAGCTGCAAACCCACTTCCAGTCATTTTGTTGATTTCCGCCTCTTCGCCATTCACGATTTCAACCCACTCTTAATCAACTCGATAGCAAGATTGATTGAAAAAATTACCTTTCGAATCATAGTGCCAACTCCACTTATCCTCATGTTCTCGGGACCGATTGGGATTTATGCAATCTCTGTAGCTACACTCTCATCAAACACCAACCTCAGCTTCTAATATCCCACTGTACGTTGACTTGGTCGATACACTCTGCAACACTGCAGCCTCCTAACCTTGACCGGAATTGTCATCAGAAATCATGAGAGTTCGGGTACCACGCATCTTCGAGTTTGGTATCCAAACCATTCCCCACATTTTTCCTCAGCCCTCGAAACAGAGCTTTCCTCCCTTTGATTAACCCCCCCCAAATCCATGATGGGCGATGGGACCCAGCTCTCACAAACTCGTAGGCGGAAAGTAAATTCCCTTTAAGAGCCCGGCCCCAAAAGGGGATTCGGTTTTTCAGAATGATCCTCCAACATAATTGCTAAAATGCGATTTAAAAACCTTAAAGCTTCGAACCCTAATCCCCATCCGCTTTGCTGCATAAATCGATCTTTCTACACCAATGAATTGCTTTTCGTTTAAATATCGCCAGACCACCAAACTTAGCCACAAGGGGCCCCCATCTCTTTAGGAGAGTGTCTGGTAGCATGAAAATAAAAAGGGACTACGACGGGATGGCATGTAAGACTGCTTTCGCTGGGACTTCTTTTCCCCTTGTGGCAGCAGCAAGCTCCCAAATTCCCCAGTTTTGGGCAAGCCCATTCTGTCATTAGAAAGTGAAAGGTTTCGGGCCTTTGAATGGCCCCATTCACAGGCAGACCCAAGTATTTACCAAACTTTGCATCAGGGGCACCCCAATCTCGTTTGCCACCCTCTGACACAGATCTCAGGATTTTTTTTGGGAGAAGAAATTGCGATTTACTCTCATTAAACCTGCTTCCAGAAATTGCAGAATAACGCTAAAAATCTCCTTGTACTTGAGGGCTTCTTCTTTACGGCTTTTCCAAAAACCACAGTGTCTCCGAAAACCCCAAGACACAGTGAAAACCCGGGACATCTTGCTTGTTTGATCCCCTTTCGATCCTTCCTTCCACTTCCGTGAATAAGAAAGACAGGGCATTAGTAACCAAAAGAAGAGAAAGGGAAAGTGAATCCCTTTCCCCTTATGCCTCTAGACGGAGAGAAGAAACTGGTTGCCGTTCCGTTAACATAACTGCAAACTTAAACCGAACAGACAATCTCTCAAAACCCTCTTACCCAAACGATTGTTAAACCCCCACCCTTTTTCCAACACAACAAATAGAAAACCCAAGAAACCCCCGTCCCACGCCTTTATCAAATCAAAATTTAGGATAAAATCACAGTTTTTACCTTTCCTCCTATGTTTCAACCTGTGAATACCTCATGCCATAATCAAGCTATCTTGGTACACAAAAATTCCGGGAAAGGCTGCTTGTAGTTCTGAAATCATCCTAAGAAAAACGGTTTTAGGGGGCGCTCGAGATGATCTTCGATACACCTTCCTCTGAAATCGCAACACTATCGGGCCCGGAATGAGAGATAAGCTCGAGATGCACTTTCGGATCAAGCATATTGAAGGTTCCAATCCGTAGGGAACCACCCCCATTTCAAGAACCCTTGACCTCCTCAACAACGTCATCCTTCACCAAGTTCAAAGTCTTTGGAAAAACTTCCTGTAAAACCATCGGCCCTAGAGATTTTTGGGAACCCAAGCTGAAATACTGCCCTTTTTAAATTTCCCCTTCCTCCACTGACCCTCATAAAACTCCTGTTCTTTTCCCACAATTAAAACATGGATTTTTATTAACAATGGGGAAGTCAAGAAACCCCTTTCGGAGCTTTGAATAATTCTGAAAAAACTTAATGTGGTTTCGCCCTTTTCTGTTCCTGCCACCCAAATGCCATCCTCATTTTTCAGCTTCAAGATTCTATTTCTTCCCCCTTCTTTGGGGGTTTAAAATGGAAGAAACAAGTGTTTCATCACCTAGTGGTTTGCCCATTGAACGCCCATCTTTTGGCCCAATACTCTTCTTCTGTTTGCCACAGTTTGGGGCAGCTCCTTTTTTTGCTTCAATTTCATCCAATCCCCACTGAGTACATCCCCCATGTCAAGCTCA
The DNA here is from genome assembly GCA_034768395.1 of Linum lewisii. Lineage (NCBI taxonomy): Eukaryota > Viridiplantae > Streptophyta > Magnoliopsida > Malpighiales > Linaceae > Linum > Linum lewisii. The sequence goes on along the minus strand of JAVBHU010000097.1, from coordinate 22,652 downwards.
AGCTCCCTTTTAAGATTTCATCCTCTGTTTATATCACCACAAGATTCCTTTTTCCATTTTTGGGAAAGGATTTTTGAGCATTGCTTAATTCCTGCTTTATCTTTCCCCTTACCCACACCCTTTCCACTGAGCCCTCATACCCTTCTTTCTTTGCCAACCAAATCCCCTAGAAAAAATCTCCTCTTACCAAATCTATTTCCCTTTCCCTTCCTCATCAATAAAACATAGATTTTATCCGACTGTACCCTCAATTCAGGGATTAAAATTAGATTTTTGGCATTAGCCCCTTTTCCAAACCCACCATTGCAAACGCCTCGATCCAATCGTTTTTTGTACGTTGCCCCCCTTATTATTGGTTACCCCATGTGAACTTATCACCCAATTTTAATATCCATAACCTCTAAAATCCGCCAAAAACTCTTTAAAATTCTTGCAATCTTCACTCGAGTGGGGTTGCCTCCCCTCTTTTTCTTCTCTATTTTCTTATCGAAATTAAGTCCCCTATTAACACCAAGGTTCATTCGCTTTCCCGCCTAAAATTTTTTCTAATCCTTCCATACCGAACTTCTTTCTGAACATTGGGAGCCCATAAACGAACGGATATACCCTTCTCTCCCTCTTCCTAAAAAAAGTCAATGTAATTCGTGTTTTTTCGTAAAACTGTCCCTTTTCAAATCTTAATCCAAACAAACGCGAGACCACCCTTTTTTCCCCAACCGCTCCACATAAGCTCCCAAATAAATTTTAGCTTTTCTGTATTTTTTCCATGGTATTTCAATCCTGCTTTGTTTCCATTAAGAATAAGAAAAAAAAAAAATATTACATTTTTATATTAATTTTTTTTCCTAATACAAAAATTTGGTAAATGATAAAATTAACAAATCCAAAATGATTCAATTATAAAAAATAAAGAAGAATATCCTAAAGGGGAAAAAAAATTTTATTTAATATACAAAATGGAATTTTTTTCCGGAATATAATTAGAATATAAAAAAAAATAAATTAACATGATTTTTTTAAAATAAATGCGAAAAATGGGGGAAAGAGGGGTTTTAAAAAGAGGCTAAAAAAATAAAATAGAAAAAAATAAAAAATTAAGATTTTTTTGGGTTACTAAATTGAGGAGAGAAGGAATAAAGAGGGTTTTAAATTTATAAAGGGCATATAATTTTATAATTAGTAATTTACGATAAAGGGATTCTTAAAAACATTCAAAAACATAACTTGACTATAAGTCACAAAGAATTAGAAATAAAAGAATTGTAAAACCAAATGGAATCTCATACCCAACGCTGGGTAAATACTCATTTCGTATTTCTCTCATGATAAAATGCACAAATTCATCTCTCAGGGAAATTGCCCCACTTATGAATCCGGTAAAAATAGTAGAGTGTTGGAAGGCCCTCCTCCTCATGGCTATCAACTCACTGCATATCGAAATTTTGAGTTTCATATGACTATCTGCACCTTTTCTCTCAATCTATGGGAAAGGGACAAATCAAAATTTCCTTTTAAGCATCTTGAGTAATCGGGCCCCCACAACCCCAAACACATGTGGGCTCAACACTATCTCAAATAAGGAAAATGTTTCTTCATATTAACTGAACCATCAAGGGGTCAATTTTCGAGAGATTTTTCTTTTTTGTCTTAAACGAACGATTAGGTATATAAGTCTCTCTAAAACATGACACATTCCCTGACATTTATCCCATATCTATTTAACAATAGCTCAAAAGTGATGCAACCGCTGAAAAATCTATTTATCGAGTCTTACGGTAACACCACCGCCAATCCGCTTTTGTGAAAGGGCTTGTAAAATCCTGAAAGTAAAAAAAAGTGCTAACTCAAACATTTTATTTAGAGTGCTGGCAGTAACATGGGATTTTTGTTTCTTATTGGGCTTCAATCATTGCACGGTGCTCGGCCCTTCGGGGACTTTATTCATTTGTTGTAATTAAAGCTTGTTTGAAAATTCTTTTTAAATTTGACATTTTTTTCTTTATCTTCACTTCTTTCAGTATTAGCCGTGCTCTTCACTCTTTAGTAACTAAGCCTATACAGGAAATCATGCATCCAACGAGGTCTCAGCGATCAAATATGGGAGCTCGCCGAAACACCATCCATTTTCCTCCTACCATGGGTCAAATCAAAATCCATCCTCACGCAATCAATCGTCGTCCCCAAATTTCAGTCCGGTCCCGTTTTTTTTCGAAACCCCATTTAAGGAAATAACCTAATTTTCCCCCTTGAAGAATGCCCACCATTAGAGACATAAACAATTACACGTACAAGCATCAATCTGGACACCATCAAAGCCTCTCCTCATCGGCAAGATCGTCCCTGTTCTCCGCCCCGTTTCAGAGCCCCGGGAAAAATTTGGGTAAAAGCCGCATCGGCTTCGAAACCATTACAACTCCTGATGGGGGTTTTTGGAACGTAATTTTTCGAGGGTTTGTCAGACGGCGAGCCCGTAGCGCCTTCGATAAATACCGGAAATGCAAGCTCAAGGGTTCAAACCAGACAACTTCACTTTTTCCTTCCTCAAGTTTTTGCTCAAATGGAATCGGCTCTTTAGCGAAACAGATCATTGTAATTTCGAACATGGGGTCGACTCCCCCCCTGTATTTGTTAGAATGCACTCGTTCATGTCTATGGGATCTTAAACAGATTGTGAATGCCCCAACTGTTCAAACGAAATTCCCCAACCAAAAGTTGTTAAAAATGGAACATTTTTGATTGATTGCCTTGTTTACTGTGGGGAGTCCCAAGAGGCACTCCGAAATTTCTCCGGGATGCTGAGCTTGGCTCGACCCGACGAGCCCCCTTTTTTTTTGGGATCATTTTCGGCATTTTTCTGCTTATGGTGAACTCGTTTTCGGAGATGGGTTTCCCTCTTGCAAAAAGAACAGTAATCTTTGAAACGTCTGCAGCTCAATAACTCACTTGTTGACATGTATCAAAGTGTGGAGTTTCTCGAAGAAGCATACGAGGTGTTTACCACGATGAATAAGAAGAACCGGTCACATGAACGTGATTCTTCTCCGGTTAGCAACCCATGGACATACCAAGGAGGCATTGGTACTTTTTTAATTCAATCGGAACATAAGATTGTGCCCCCGAATGAGTTACATTCTTAGTATTCCTGACCTTGTCGCCATGGAGGGCCCTGGTCGAAGAAGGGAGAAAGATATTCAATACAATGCTTCATGAACATGGATTCAAACCAACAATCAAGCATTACGGGTGCATGGGGAATATCCGGCCCCGGCAGGGTTCTTTAGAGGGGGCTTAAAAGTTGATAAGGAAGATCCCAAATGGGTTGCAAGGGCCATTGTCTGAGGACACTTCTGGCTGCTGTATTTTTAAAAGGGAAGGGAAAGAGCTCGGAGAGCGGGTTTAAAAGGGTCATCTCGTTGATTTGGGGATCCTGACCATAGCAGCGATTTCGTTCTGCTAGCGAATGGCTATGCGAGTACTGGACAATGGAATGATGTGATTAGATTGAGGAACTCAAAGCAGGAGCGTGGAAGTAGGAAACCTCACCGGGTAATAGCTCGTTAACTAGCAAATTTGGGTTTTCCTTGAAATTTACAGAGACACACCCCTTTCTTAAACCCAACATAGCTAAATGGAAATCATTTATTTTTGGAGTAGTAATTAACCAGCCAGCTGCAATCCACTCAATCAAAAAACATAAACCGGTACCACACAGAGTGTCGGCCCGCCATTGTTGAAAAAGCAAACCCCAGTAATAACTTAACTACACTTTTAACAGAAGCTAAAAACCTCTCTAATCAACAAGGAGGCATCTGTTTTGCATCTAAAAGGGGGCGAGTCTCCTTGGTAACCAAATCATACGGACGGGAAAATACGGATCGCAAAAAGCTCGTAGGGGAGGTATCTGTGGCAAGCCATTGCTCGACGGTGAAGAGTTGCTGGAGCAGTTGCCGTGACGCCGGTGGAGGTGCCTCCACGTAGTTGCAGTACCAGCCGTGGTGTGCTCCAGATCCGTCGGAAGTAAAGTTCAAGGCGCAGAACGGGGAGGTCAGGCAAGGCCCCTGCCGCTGAAGATGTCGAGATTGCTCCTCTCGAAGTAGTTGGGGCCTTTCTCCATCAGACCTCCCCAAGCAACTAGATCATTGATCTGGACGTAGTAGCCGTTCTCGTCGAACAGCCTGGCTCCGATCACGGAGTCTGTTCCTCCTTTGAAGATGGATCCGGTCCTCACGAACAGTGTGAAAACGCATTCGTCGTCATCGGCCTGCATCAATCGAAACAAATAAAATAATCGTCAATTCCAAGATCTTCCTTCAATCAGATCGGAATAGAACGGGGACTTACGGGGGAAAGGGGACGGTGGAGACCGCGAGGAGGAGTAGTAGAACGGAGAGAAGGAAAATACGAGACGCCATTTTAGGAGGAAATCCGAGATCTTCGGCTTGGGATTAAATACTGATATGGAGGCAGAGCACTTGAGCAGTATAAAGTAGTAATGGGGATTGGGGGGTAGATTTGGAATTTAAAAAGTTGAGTAATTTCATTAATTTTGTTAACTCATTAATTTTTTATTTTGGACAACAAAGCAGTTATTATGCATGAAGAAACCGTGTTGAATTAATTAGTTACTTTATGATATCTACATCCATTTGTGTGTTGCCAATATTTAGTGGATTTGGCTTATATGTAATTGGATTTTTAAATTAGGGAATTAAGTAATGAATACATTAATTTTGGGTTCAGTTTGGGTATGACTGTTTACGTTTTGGACTTTTTTTGATTGATTCATTTGAATCTGTTTGGGTTCATAAACAAACCAAAAGAGATAAGTGTTATTATCAATCTAATATCATAGCAATCTCGGGGAAATAGATCTAACTAAATTTTGGGTACATGGTTGGATTAAATTTTTGGGTACTGGATCAAACCAAATTTTAAGAAATAATTAGAATCTAATTTTTCAAAGATTGGGTCGAGATCAAATTTTAGGTGGGCAGATCTAATTTCTAATATTTTCAGGACCGGACCAATCATCGAACCAATAGAGAGAAATATATGAAGATTAACGATTCAACTGAGATTCAATAGTAAAAGTGGAACGAACAATCGTCTATACTATTAACTTTTAAATCTTGATAAAAATACAAAGTGGTTTTTAGTTTAGTGGGAAGAATTCTATGATGTGGCCGTAGAGACTTGGCTCAAATCCCAGCAACCACATAAAAAAAATTTTGTTTTTATTCTTTCAAAAAAAAAAATCAACAACCCATTTATTCCATGTAAAATTGAAATGTTGACTATCTCGGAGATTCTTCTAATTTTGAAAGAGGTATTTCTAACCTCATTCTAAATCACGTCTCTCTCCAACTCTTTTCTTTGCTTGTAGAAACGAAAAAGTTTATTTAAGGTACGAGGAAGGGTTTGTCCTATAGAGTTTGAGTACTTTAATTTCTCGTTTTGTTTAAGGAGTAGTTCTCTATTCTTTTTTTCTCGATCATGCATGAATCTCCACCTCTATATAAATTATTCGATCCAATCATTAGAAAAAATTGGTATTCTAAGGAAACGGGCATTCAAGCCCTGCCCCTCTTACTTGTGATACCACACTCACTCGCTCCACACTCCACTCTCGTATGCGCACCTAAGACTATCACACACCCTCGGGAGTACGCTACGGTACATCAATATCTCATTCACTTTAAATACGTCTATCTAATCTCTTAATACACCTTTTTAACCCATGTACTATGCAAACTTAAGAAACATACCCCTCTACTATATTTTAATCAAATAAACACCCTCTATTATGACGATTTTATCAAAAGTGCCCTTCCGTTAGGTTTCCGTTCAAACTTTGTTACTTTGCTAATTGTACATGCCAAATCAGTGTTTTTGTCTACGTGGCCAAATTATTTATCGACTCTAATGTCCATAAACATAAAAATATATAAAAAATAAATAAAGGAAACCTGAAATAAATTGATTTACCGAAGGTTCCTCTTCAAAGCTTTTTCACTCTAAAGTCCACGAAATAAATTGATTTAGGCAAAAACACTAAGTTGGCATGTATAATCAGCAAAAACACTAAGTTGGCATGTACAATCAGCAAAAACATTAAGTTGGCATGTACAAATCAGAAAACTTAACGGAGTTTGAATGAAAAAACTAACGAAAGGGCTCGATTGATAAAATCGTCATAGTAGAAGGGGTTGATTCGATTGAAATATAGTAAAATGATATGATTTGTTAACTTTGCATAGTGGGTAAAAAGGTGTATTAACCCAAAATGTTTACTAATGTCTTTCTCATACGCCTCACAAGATATCAAATAACGACTCCATGACGCTAAGAAGGCAAACCGGCTCTCTCTCGACCAATCCACAAATCCTCCCATAGAGTAGGTTGTGGCTGAATCAAATAGCGTGTGCTCCGACGTGGAAACCTGACAGCCTATCTACGATGCAGACAAAGCCAGATCATGTAAACGTGAGCATGGGCATATGCAACCGACAACCACCCCCACTTCCCAATCATTTTGTTTTCTAATCAAAATCCCTTAAGACGCTGTCTTGTTCTGTGCTATTATTTAGCCGACTTGTTTGTTTGTTCTACAGCAGCAAAGATTCACCAATCTTCGGATAGGTAGGGCCTGATCTTCTCTTCCAGAAAACAAACACAGATGCCCACCGATCCAATAAGAATACAAGACAGTTTCAGAAACATCAAATTATATGTACAAACAAACATCTTCATCTGTGTTGCGCTTGTGCTACAATAGTAACAGAGGAGCTAATTCTTTCCCTATCTCAGCCTGCCTCATTAACTCTTCACCATTAAACCCTCCCCTGCCGCCGTCGCCGGCGACGAACCCTTCTCCGAATCAGCCCACTGGCCATCAATCTCGCAATCTCCGATTCATCCAGACCCTTTGCCGGACCCAGGCTGCACCGGTCCGTCGAGTGCTTCCCGATCGCATCTTTGAACTTCTTAATCTGCATCAATTTCCATTTTCCCACATAAACAGAGGATCCAGATTTACCAACATTAGAAATTAGAAAGAATGTTTTAAGAATTAATGTACACACAGTGGAATTAGTACAGCTGAAACTGCAGAGCCGGCCTCCGAGCCACGTAGAATCTGAAGAAAGGGAGTACGTGGACATTGAGACATTCGCACATTGTATGCATCTGCTCCAAGTTCACTTTCAGGAACAATGCGTCCGGTTCGATTCCGCAAATTGGCAGATCTGGTGACAAATCAAATCAGAGGTTGAACAAACATTTGTTGTTTTTACTTAGAAATTAAAAAAAAAAAAATTTGGGAACCTTGGGATGGAGAGTCCGCAGCCGCGCAGCCAGGGAGTAGAAATCGAGGATGACCAATCGATCGCCGGCGCGGCGCAGTGTGTCGACAAGCTGTTGAGCCGACTGGATTTCGACCATGTTTGATGAAATGAAGGATCTGTCCTCCCACCATCGCATACTTTTTCTCACGCAGATTGAAGCTGAGCCTGGAAGGATACGCAAACAGAGGAATTGATGACTCTGTTTCTTCTGGGTAATGTACGGAACCCATAATGGACAGGGAGAGTGGGATTCTTGTTCCGGTATTGATGTTGAGAGTGCATAGATTGAGATCGGTGTTCAAGGAAGAACAGCAAGCCATGGATTCGATTTCGTCTGAAAATGGAGGCTCTGTGTTTTTTGCGGGAGAGGGTAAGTATTTAGCGTGATCTGGGAAGAGACAAAAGAAGAAGATGACAGAGTGGCCAAAACCTAAAACCAAATCCAAAGTTTTAATAAAATAATTTGGGAATATATCACTTTTGCCCCCTCCACTTTGTCAACTTAATAGATAGTCCCCTACACCATAAATCGCTCATTTAACCCCCTTTTACTTTGACCACTTTGCCGTTTGGGTCCTCCGTTCAAACTTTGTCTTCATGACGTTAATTGATGTGTATTCATACATCACGTTAGCTTCATAGCCATGTATCAGCTTACTAAGCATGTTTTATTTGGGAATAAAATATATATGTCAGTAGACAGGATGAAATCGATGAATAAAATGTGTGGTATTTTAAACCCGCCGTATTTCACTATACTTTTCGTCTCCTACCTCTGATATCTCTCTCCGTTGGTGTGCGGATGTGTCTAGATTTGATGTTAAGAAGACGAAAGTTAGAACGAAAACGACAAACTAATCAAAAAAGGAGGAGGTAAAAAGAGCAATTTATAGTATATGAGACTATTAGTTAAGTTGGCAAAGTAGACGGGTGCAAAGTGTCATTTTCCAATAATTTAATAAGACTGTTTATTTAGCTGGTGCTGACGAGGCGACCTGATTTAAACAACATAATGGGGGCTAATAGTATTATGCTGAATAGGTGTATTCAGCACCGTGCTGAACGCAATAGGAGCCGTCCGATAAATCGTACGTGACGGGGAAATGTAACGCGCCGAGGGTTGTTTCGGTCATTTCCTGTTTCGTAATATTTTCTCGCGCCTGATTTGAAATTTTCAATTTGTGATTTGACAGGAGAGAGAAAATTAGAACCCTATAAAAGCAGTTCCCGGCGAATTTAAATTTCGTAATTTTTCTCGCTCCAAAATTCTCGCCTACAATTTCTCCGCTCCTCAATTTCTCTCTCACGTAACAAAATGTCAACTGGCACGTGAAGGTAATCTAGTTATTTCGTAATACCGTTCGTATTTGTATTAAGCATTCGTAATGTTTTTTCCCAATCGTAATATGTTTCCTGGCCTTAACGTCTCTTTCGTAACCTTTTGCAGTCGTGACGTTTCAATCACTCTGCCAGGTACCTACGTAATGCATTCTTTACGTTTTAACGTTTTCCTGTGTACACTTTCCACAACGTTTTACATGTTAAATACATTCTGAACAAATGCAGGAATCGAGGGGGATCCAGAAATATGCCTATTGATCTAAATGAAATGTTGGTACCCTTGTGCAGGTATATACGTAACATTTTCTACGTTCGTTCGTATGATATATTCGCATGGGGTGTCAGTATGAACAGATTCGTAATACATTCTATTATCTTTCGTAATAATTCATACTTCGTGTACTTCGTACCACATTTACACACGTTTCCACTACGTACACGTAAATGCAGGAATCGAGGGGGAATCCACAAATATGCGTATTGATCTAAATGAAACGTCCGTACCTCGTGCAGGTATTACTTAACATTTTATACGTTCATTCGTAATATATTGTTTAATGTTCGTATTAATTAATACCTTGTATTGCACGGAGAATCTTCAACAACGTTGGATTTGAACGAGGGAATGGAGTTGAATGAGGTGGCTGATCCGGGTCAGTTACACGTATATGAAAAAAACTATTGTACATAATTGTCGTTGTACCAAAAGTAATAACACTTATCTTACGTAATACCTTACCTTGTACTACGTAATATATATGACTTCCTCGTATACCTTTTTAAAGCATTTCGTATATAATTCGCTGTCTGTACGTTGTACTTATTTCTTTATCCTCGTAACATCTTTAACACTGCGATTCACTTTAACCTCACTTTCGTAGAGAACGCACTCCCAATGTTTGACAACATGCAAGAAGCGTTTCAGTTCTACGAGGATTACGCTCATCTTGCTGGTTTTGGTGTCAGAATAAGGTACAAGAAAAAATATAAATCAACTCCGACTCTTGATTAAACAGCCGCCGATGGAGATCCCATGGTCTTAGCTGTAGACCCCCATGTCGATACCTTAGGTTCGTTTGCACGCACGAAGGCCAAAAAAGAAAAGGGAAGACAAACAATAAGCGGACTAACCTGATGAACGACTAGGTTGTGAGGCAGAAATAAAAATGAAATGGACAAATCTCTCAAAAAGTATTACATATACGACTGATAAAAACTCATGCACCGCATGAATTGCTCCAGAAAAATATGCTCATCTTTTTCGGTCAAACAGAAGTGTGAACCGAACAAATGCACATCTTGCCCTCATACACAAACTGGCTGGGGTGACTTCCCGGAAATCATTCGACATAATGAGGCAAATGGCAGGGGGGCCAAACATGTGGTTCTTATACGAAGATCTCCGGAACCACAACAGGGAAAGACCAGATTCTGCATTGAGCACCGCTGAAGGATCATCACTGCAGCGCTATTTTAGAGTTCGATCAAGAGAGGAAAAAAATTTCTTCTATGAGCTTCAGGAAGACAACTGCAATGAAATCTTGAGTGTCTTTTGGGCTGACAATAGGATGCGTGAAGAATTCTCTGTGTTTTGGGGACTCAATCAGTTTCGACACCACTTACAGAACAAACAAAGACTACAGGCCCTTAGGTAATACTCTCTAATTCGTAATATATTATATGTAATACGTTTCATTTAATCTATAAACACGTAACACTTTATTACCCTTCGTAATATTTAAAAAACTGTTACGTTTTACTTAAGCTTAAAAGACGTAATACTTTATTATGTCTCGTAATAATTGTATGTAATACATGTTACGCTAGCATAAAAAACGTAACACTTTACCCTTTTACGTAATATATAATTTATCTTACTGTTACTTTTTCCTTATTAAATTTCACATCACACTGCCATGTGTAACATAACAGCTTTATTCGTCGGGTACAACCACCATAGAGATATGGTGATATTCGGTGCTGCTCTTTTGTTTGACGAGACGTCAGCTACCTTCGAATGGTTATTCCCAAAAGTTTGACAAATGCATGGGGGAAGAAACCAACCAGTATCTTCACCGACCAAGCAGCGGCGATTGCTGCCGGTATTAGGGCCATATATCCAATGCCGGTTACATACCCATGGACTATGTACATTCCATATCCTCAATAATGTTGCGAGGAACTTGGGATCACTCTGTGACAAGGTACCGCAACAAGGGTGTTTATATGTAAAATTTTTTACTTAAGCATAAAAAAACGTAACACTTTATTAGATTTCGTAATATTTCTTTCATTATACGTTTTATTTAATCTTGAAAAACGTAACACTTTAGCCACCTACGTAATATATAATTCATCTAACGTGACACTTTATGCTTCACACTGCCATGTGTAACGTAACAGCTTTATTGATATCAGGTATTCGTAGCTGAACTTAGCTACATGATGTTTGGGGTTGACACTGAGGCTGAGTTTGATGTCCACTGGGGTCTTATGAAAAAAAAATGCTTCCCTGATCGTGAACCAGAAGGACACCCATGGCTCACTCAGATCTACCAAAAAAGGACACAATGGTCTAGAGCATGGATGCAATACACATTTCACCTGTGGCATGCGTTAGCTCACAATTAAGTGAAACGTGCAACAGTAACATGAGGCACTACCTGCACCAAACCTTTCCTTGGAATTTTTTCAGCAGTTCAGCCGACTAGTGGAGAACAAAAGAGAGGAGGAATTGAAACGGGACTTCTAGATGAAAACATCGAAACCGTTCAATAGGTGATACTAGACGTAATCCTTTAACATATTTCGAATATTTTATAAGTAATAACGTTTTATTTTAGCTAAAAAACGTAACACTTTGTAAACATACTTAATATTTTTGCTTATATTTCGTAACACGTTTTGAATTGTTCGTAATATTCTATCTATATCTTCAATATACGTAACAAATATATGTATTTTTCTCCGTTGGGACAGGTTTGAGCACAGCGAACTGACAAAAAAACTAGCCAAAGAATACACCCCAAAATTTTTTTAAAAAGTGGTTGTCTGAATACGAGCAAACTTTAGCCTACGGCGTGCTGGCGTTGGAAAGAAAAAACAAATGCAGGTGTGATGACATTTAGCGTGTTCAAGCAGGATGTTAATGGGTCAAGAACTGATGAAAGAATCGTGACATGCACAAGGGATTGTTCAATCATAGTCGTGGGTGCCCAATGTTTGAAATGGAGGGCTTGATGTGCAGACATATAATACGATTCAGGGAGGTGCTGGGTAGTAACGGAAATCATAAGCTGCTGCAATATACCTAAACCATTAATCCTACAAAGGTACACACTTAATTGACATACTCGTGATACTTTTCTTATTATTCCGTATTATATTGTCACAATATTCGTCATATATACTCTTCTTTTTAGTTATACATTGTATAAAATTTCGTATAGGTATTGCCGAACAGCAAAGGATGGCCTGCTCATTGCAGACACAATCCCAGAGGTTTCCACACAGATGTTGCCCAAATGTCCGAGTTAATTACTGCGATGGCTGAGCTTAAGTTCTACTGTACTTCCCGTTTATATAATTATCAATTACAATTTGGTACTTTATACATACGTAATACTTAACATGTCTTCATATACTTCTATTCGGGTTTAATGGGGATACAGCCAAGACAGCTACAGCCATACAGTGCATAATTGATCTGGAGAAAAGGATGAGCACTGCAATCAACCTAAACGAGCACCAAAGGAAGGGCCCTGCCAGGCGCCCAAAAAATTGAAGAAACGAACAGAGACTTTCAAGCCGAAGAAAAGGCCCATATCTCAAAGGGACCGGAATGCATTCTGCACTCAGTTCGAAAGGACAAAAATGTAATCTTTCAGAACCACGAAATGGGTGGGACTGACCTCCGTCTTTAACAAACAATGTAAAAAACATTAATTTCGTAATACATTACCCATATATAATATCTTCGTAGCACATTATATTTAACTTCGTAATAGATGACTATACCATTCGTTATACTTTACCGAACGCAGGACCGACAACTAGACAGGTAAATTTGCCGGGGCCTATTATGCAAGAGTTACGAACTCTAGAGCTTCTGGATGAAGTTTCAAGTCTTCAATTAGGGTGGAATTCCTAGAGGGCCAACTTAGAAACATGGGGTTGAACTAGATCTGACATAAGAGGTTGTTTCTTATGTTTCTTGTCTAAGTGTAACGAATAAAATTTCCCAAGTAGTACGAATAATCTTATATTGTATATATTATTAAGTTTGGTAAATGGTACGAGTGTGCACGAAATGAATTACATTAGCTCTTATTTGTGATACCTTGAACACGTAATTAATGCAGGTCAAAACTGATTGGGTGACTGCACAATCTCCCAACAACCAGCATTAAAAAAATCAATCTCCCTTGGTAACCCCAACGACACCAACACAACCCTTAAAAACAATCTCCTTGGGTCCATATCCTCTTCTCTCTATCCCAAAATCCCAAAACAAAAAATGCCAAGCTTCATCCCATACTGTGGCTGCAATCTCCCCTGTTACATTTATCAGGTTAACCGTCCGACGAGACACTCCGTATCGCTTCTATCTGGGATGCCAGAAACCAAAAGCTGAAAGATGCAGCATGTTCATGTGGTGCAAGCAGACAACTAACAACGATTCTGATGATGCTGAACATCAGATCAATGTGAACCCAAACTCGTCCACAAACGCCGACGGAACAACAGGTAAAAAAATATTAAAGTTTTATTGTAAGTTATTTTGGGTAATTATATAGGGATGAATCCTCCATATTTATTATTCCCCTTCCTACAGGCAATAACAACATCTGACCTTGTTTAATAGCTTTAGAACGGAGTTCAACGGTTAGAAGAGAGGTCAATGCTTGGCTTAAGAGGAGAAATAATGGTGAATCAGGTTAGAAAAAAAGGATGGTGTTTTGGTTTCTGTAAAGATATTAATGTCATGAACATGGTGGTTATGTGTTACGTATTGAATGCAAAAGAATTACGAATTATATTATATGTGTTACTTAATTCAAAATTTAGTACAACATAATTAAGTTGTATTACTACAAAATCCAAAAGTAAGCATTACTCTTCACTCTGATGCGTAACTCATAGTTACGTATCACCGTGAAGGGTATTACGCTCAAATCGACTTCATCCTCCTTCTAAACCACCTTCTCCTTCCATCAGGTTTTGACGTCCTCAAATCCCTTCCCCCACCCCTATCCCCCTTAATCTTCCTAACTTCCTCTGATGCCTTCTTCAGCACTTGATCACCAATAACGTTGAAAGGGAAATTAACAAAAGTAGACAAACTTCCTGCCTCCTCCTCTCAATCACCACTGATCTGACCAACTTAAGATCTCAGACGTGACCGCTCCTTCCCATATCTCCAACAAGTTCAACGCAAAAATGCCACAGGAAGTGTTATCTGCCTGTCTTATACTGCGATGGTTAACCCATTTATTGACATCGATTGGCTCCGGTGGAAGATCCGAACGGAAAACAAGGGGATTAGATTGTTGGCCAACCCATGATGTTCCTTGATGTCCGCATGTATATCTCTGGGACTTCTGCACGGTCTAGACTATCCAGATAGTCACCACACCGGTTCTTTAGATTAACACAGAACACAACAAAGTGTTCTTCGTGACACATCGGAAAAAACCACTGCAGGAAAGTGTCACGAAAAAGGCCGGTTACGTTAACGTAAACCATAAAACAGTTACAAAATGTTAAAACATATTATACGAAAATAACGTTATTTAATAATTAGTAATACTTACGTAGTCAACCTTTCCCCAATCCATATCGGAGGTCCAATCCTTTCCTTGAATGTATTCTAGTGCTTCAGGAGGTCAAATGTCTTATTGCTGCACATTGACTATGGGCAAAAACACACCAATATTAGGAGTTCAAGTTATATATTACGTACTTATTTAACAGAACACATAAAAAACAGAACACTTACAGCGCACTCCATCCCGAAAATGAACCTATCACAGAACCCGGTTTGCTTGAATAAAATATTTGTGCACTGTTCATACGTGTCAATAAAAAAATTTGACAACATTGCCCGGGTCTGCAAGTCATGAACTCTTCCCTGCTCAACCTTCCAATATCATGTTGGCTATAGAAAAGAACTTCTTCCCTGGATGACGATAAACATGTAAACCCAATTAAAACGTACGAAAAGAAAAGTATTACGAATTCATTATTAATAAAAAATGAATAAAACTGATTAGTTATAACTCACTGGTCTAAATCATCATTCCACATGTACATTGTGAGCGCCTGGCACCTCTCAGTGTCAACCCATACATCAGTGTTGTATGCGTCGATTTTATCCACAATCGCGACCATTTCCTGCGTGACAGGTCCGGGGAATACTTTATCAGTTGTTGGTCCTGCGTTCACGAAAGTATAACGAATGTTATAGAAATCGATTACTAAAGAAATTAACATGTATTACGAGAGTATGTAGCTCTGGCGTTTGGTCTAATTCTTTTCCAACAGGCGCTGAGTTCTTAATATGTATTTTAGTGTATTTCTGCGCTTCGTAGGGAGACTTCACATACTTGGACTTCGCCTTGACCCTTTTTGATGCTGACCTAAGCTTCTTATTCATGTTCATCTGTGAACAAAAAATATAAAAATTACAACTCTTAATATTAAGCATATGTTTAACAATGAAAATACATTAATGGGTGTTAAAATTACACTTAATAAATTAATTAATTTGTATCAGTTAACACCCCCATGTGGAGCGGACCCACATTTGTCCAACATATACGAAACACCCCCACACAGGATACGAAGGCGGTAAAAAGGTATAACTAAAATCTATTAACACATATAACGAAAAAGTACATAAACCTATACGAGATTTTTGTTTTCAACTATACCCCCAGAAACTACCTTTTCCGACTTCTTCAGCTTGTCATCTAGTAGAACAGAAATTGGCAGATCATCTTGTTGCTGAGAAGAACTCTCCTTTTCCTCATCAGCTGTCCTTCGACAATAGACTTGCCAATATCAACTGCAAGGTTGAAATCAAAAATTTTCACCTTGGTCATCTCCCTCCTTATCTCCACCTTTGCCTGGTTTATCAAATTCTCCTGCCCTTTGCGACTTCATCCTCCTTCTGAACCACCTTCTCCTTCTCCATCAGGTTTTGACGTCCTGAAGTGTCGCCCCCTTCCTTGGCATTATCCTCCTTCCTTGCCACCCCCTGCAATGGCAACTCCTTCCTTGGAACCTCCTTCCTTGGCACCTCCTGCCTTGGCACCTCCTCCCTTGGCACCTCCTTCCTTGGCACCTCCTGCCTTGGGGACTTCTCAGGCATCGCCTGGCTAATTGGCACAACATTCCTTGGTGACTTCTGCTGCTTTTTGCAGCGGCTGCTCACACCCGATACCCCCGAACCAACTGACCACCTTGCCAACCTCTTCCTCTTCTGTCCAGACTTATGGGTGAAGATACCTTGACGGAGCTCTCCTTAGTGATAGCTGCATCGGTACCTTCTTCTTCTTCTTACTAGATTCCATCTTGGCTAAAGCATGGTTGATGTCTGCATCTGTGTAGCTTGCCAAAGCGAGATTCTCGGATATCATTCGACGCTCACCAGATAAACTGCGCTCTGGATCACCTGCGATGCGATCATCACATTGCTGCTTCATATCCAACAGAGTGGCAAGTGCACCCCTGTGGAAATGGATGTAGGTATTCAACCATTCCCATCCTCTCCTCTACCTGTATGAGGAATTAAAAATACAGTAAGTATCACGTGAAAAGGGGAGAAGGTATTACAAAGTGATAAAAAGTATTACAAATTTATAAAACGTATTACTGAAAATGCCAGAATGTGTGTTACGGACAACTGTTTGACTCAGTAATTCGTAACACTTACCATTAACATTTTGTCCGTAATACCTGTATTATATAGAGTCTTACCTCGTCCAGGGACATATGATCGATGTCTAGTCTGGTGAATGGCATGGCTGATGGGTAGATATCCTCCGGATTAAGCCTCGACTTAGCCCTTGCCTCCTGCTTCTTATTCTTCTCACCTCTTTCCCTTTTCTCATTCTCCCTCTGTAATAACACCAACTAACCTTTGCCAACCGATGGCCTCCCAGGTGCATTTACATTGACAGGGCTGTCGTCCTGCGTCAAGTACTGCCTAATGTCGGCATTGACGACTCGGGATCCAATTGATGTAGCTTCCTCTTCCTCTGGCAGCCATTGAATAATGGTGCCTGTGCTCAGACCCCCGTTCGCCTCCAACCTTGAAGTCTGGGCATTGACAGCCCTCTGGGTCCAGTTAATGACCGTAGGTCTGATTCTCGGGACTGAGTCACCGACTAGTCCCACCATGTCAAGATAGAACAACTGTTTTTTCCAAACAAACAATGACGAAGACAAACATGAATACGTAGTACTAAAAAACTTAAAACGTAATATTTTCCTCCATAATAAGTAACACTTATTTAAATCTAACCATAAGTAGAACACATATCTGCCTCGATGTATCCTTTGTCCGTCCGTCCTACTTGACGGTATACCTCCAACAAGAACGCGCACCAGTTGTACTCTTCGAACCTATGTGCTCTTCGACCGAATATAACACCCAAGTATTGATGCGAGACCTTCTGGCTGGATTTTGGGTGGAACATATTTCCCAGCAAAACCAAGTAAAACAACGAGAACCACTTCTCGTCGTCGGTTTTCGATCGACAACTGATGTTCGAGCACACCCAACTGACAGGAATGTCGCCTTACCTCTCTGGAATCCCTAGATGGCGGGTCCAGACTCTCACCTCTTCCGTAGTGTAGTTCAACTGATCGAAAACGGATGCATGACCCCTTGGTAAGTGATATATCCTTTGAATATGATCCTCGGTCAGGGTGATCTGGGCACCAGGCCGCACAGTGAGGATTAGGTTTGTAAAATCGAAGTGATTAATCAGCCAAATCAGTTGTCCTGACTTGAAATTTGTCACATTAAGTGTTGTACAAACCCTAACCCCCTTGTTTCCACCAATTTTTTCCGAGCGGGGGTACCAGCATCCCACCATTGGCGCATCCTCGACGGGCTGCACCGACTTTGTGTACGCCTGGGTAGCACTTGTTGCTGCAGTTGATTTCGCTCATCCTGCCCTTCCATTTGAAAAATATTACGAATTCCCTTTTCTGGTGTTACGAGACTCAGTGTTTCCTATCAAAAGTGTTACGACTATCGATGACCACTACGATAGCACTTTGTTTCTATTACGGTTAGATAGAGAGAGGGATACTTTAAACGAGAGTAAAAGCTGCGTGCAGATAGAATGAATTTCGATATCCGTTACCTCTCTCCTGAAAATCCGTAAAAGTGTTAATATAAGTTGAAAAGTAACAATTGAAACGACGCGAAGCGACGGCGGCACGGTTGCCCATGTCTGCACAGTTACAGATACACGCCGTCTGATTTTCCCGCTCATTAATTTCATTAGTTGCGAAAACCCCATTCTACCCCTTAAAAGCGGGGCCCCGTTGAAATTACATCCTCACCGTCTATAAGTGGGCCATATTCAATCGACGGCCCGGATACCGTTCAGCACGGATTCAGCACGAAGCCGGGTGGGCACCTGACTAATTTCCCATAATGGGAGTTACTCTTTAACGCATTATCCAGATTGTTTTGTTATTATGGGCAAATAGCACGTGTACCACTTCAATGTTTAGTGGTTAGCATATAAATCACTTATTAATCTTTTATTGCTGCTCGTATCATTAAATTTTACATTTTCTTGCATGTTCACATATTATGTTAAATTTGATTAACTAAAAGTTTGATAATAAATCTTCGACTTCTATATCAATATCAAAAGTCTCGTTGAAAGACACACACACCCGTCACAAATCAATAGTATAGCGGTAAAATCCAGTCCATCATTGAGGGGTGGAAGTGTTATAAATGTTGGATTCTTCTCGGCGACGAAGTTGTTGTTGTCGTGGTCCGAGTCAGACGCAACAAAAGTAGTTATCATAATAAGCGACATGTCACATTGACGACGCGCATCTTTTTGCATTTTTTCAGTTTGAAACAAGTAGTAATAAGAGTCGTGGCTTCTTTGTCAGACCGTTTGTGAGTTTCTAAATATATCTACTCAACATGTACCATCGTCGAAGTGAGTTGTCGACGTTTGTGAGTCTAACTAATGAAAAAAAAAATGTTGGGTGTAAAGAAATATAACCGAAAAGATAAGTAGTTTATTTGCAACCCTGTCTAATGATATTTATCTTGACTGATGATTCTTATCTTGTATACTTTATTTGACTAATATTATAGAATAATGAAAGAAAGAGTATCATACTGTGAAAGTGTAATTAATTTTGGTACCTAAAAATTGGAGATTATAACAGTTAACGACTATATATAGAGCGAGAGAGAATCTCCGATTAAAAAGCAGGAAGCTACAAATATTGGATTTGGGGTTTATATTTGGATAAGATTATTACTTCAACTTTTATTCATATTTACAATCCACATTTCACTACTTAGTTACGGAATTTTTCGGATACAGTCATGGCTCTTATCTTTCTTTTAAATTACTCTCGATTCGATGATTCAACTAATAGAGTCGCCCATTCTGTGGCATGCCCGACTCTTATAATTCTCCTAGAGGTGTTGTAAGTAGTCCTCACTCTGAATAGATTGTAGTTGATTAACCACTTTTTATCTTGATTCTTTGGGCGGAGCTATCTAAGTAAAAAAAAAAAACTCCACTGTAAGTTTGATTCAGCTATATACTTAAATATAAATTTGAACATATAAGTGGATATCTCAATCTGTTAGGTGGATATTTTGTAATTGGACGGTTCAGTTAGTTTAGAGATTGGTAAGCAGTTGTAGGAGGTTGTTTCGAGATAGCGAGCGGTGTTGTCTTTCTACTTAAATAATATTATACACTATTATGTGTTGGAAAATTCGGGCTTAGTTAAGGGTGATATGACAATGTCTTCATATATGATTAACTGGGAGAGAGAGTATATGAGAATACATGTGCAGCTCGATCCTCATTGCACAGTTAGTTTACTTCATTGTGACGAGGAGATTGAGCCACCAACAGTAGAACTCTATGGTAGTAGCATATATATAGTTCCATGAGTCGATGGAGAGGACGTGAAAGTCGAGGTTATTCATATTTATTACGACAAGAAGGCTGAGTCACCATAACCTGTCAGCAAAATAGTAACAATGTTTATTAAAATTATAACGGAATGACTTCTTTGTTAAGCGTTCTAAGTAGAGGGTGTGCTTTACACAAATAATTGAAGAAAACTTATTTGTTATCTTTCGATAGTACAGTAACCTTCCAGCCTATTATTATTATTCCTTATTAATATTAAAAAAAAAAAACCCAGCAATTGGATGAGTGGAGTCAAGGTGGGAGTCTGTGTTGTGTGCAGTGTGCAGCAGATAAAGTGGATAGGTTCCTCAGTCCTCAGCCCATTGTTTGGATTTGGGTAGGGATTGGTTCCATATCTTATTTTCAAATCCTGTTGGCTTGGAACTCTGGTTTCTCCATTACATTCATCTAATATTATATGATCAATCTATCCCAGTGGATCCAGGATGGATAACACACTGGACCATTTCATATGTATTGGATTTAATTTAAAAAATTATTGAGCCAATCTACTTACACATATAAAAATATACATAGTTTCGTAGCTCTAGATCCGAGAGTGTGATGGGTTGTGACCTGAGAACCCCACCCCAAATCCGCTCCTCATTTCTCTAGATATAATGGTGGCCCACTGTTTTTCTTTTTACATCCAAAACTTTGAACAAATAATTTGACGAAAGAGTAGATACATTGTTTTTTTTAATAAGTAGAGTGGATACACCAATAACTATTCATAGCTCCTTGGATTACAGCAAAGCCAAGTGTCTAGTGTTGCCTTCCGGTCGCATGAAGATCAACGTTGACGGAGCTACGACATCTCCAATAGGAGGGGCAGTTGGCTTGGTTCTCTTCCGTTGCGATACTCTTTGCAAGAGGTTTTTCTTACCCTAGCCTTCATAATCCTCTTATTTATAGGGCTTCTTGCTTGCAGGGGCGCTTGTGTTATTACCCTCCATTATTTATGGTTGGCAGAATGTGGATTGTGTCATGGGAGCAATGGGTTCCCATTGAGATTTCCATGGGCCTTCAGAAGACGACTTGGTAATATTTTGGCCCATTAGTGTTGGATACTTCTTTAGATCCAGTTCTATTTTGGCCCATCAATAGCCAATATTACTGCCTACTGCCAATCATCCCAGACTCAATATCTAATTTCAGTCCATTTTGATGTCGATTTTTCCTGTACTCATGAGACTTCAAAAGTGAAAAATCATATAATTTTTGCTCGTCTAATTGAGTAATCCTCGAATAATATTAAACTTCTTTAATTAGTATGAAAATGATATGAAACTAGCATAATGCTTCAAAACCCAAAAACATGAAATTTCGTTACTAAAATCAAAATACATATTGTGTTACTCCTTAGAAACCAAAATGTGACATCAAACTATAAACCCACTATACAAAAATGATGTCGTTTTAGTAACGAGTACCTGTTGGATTCGGATACAGGGCGGATAACTCCAAATTCATTCCACCCATCACCCACTCAAAGCAGTTTTTCGGGTTAGCCTGCCAATTTAATCCATTGACTGGGGTTCCCTTCCAAAGTAGTCAGATTTCGAGTGGGTATCCAATTTTCGATACTGAATGTCAAACCTTTAATTTATGAATATTACATGACAACTCGATCATATCATCGGGTAATTTAAGTTGAACAAACAATGAATCAACCTCAAAGCTCAGGATTGCTCAAATCTCTGACTCCAAATCAGAAGTAGGATAACTCAAAGCTCAGGATTGAATCAAGATAATCGGATTTCATACCCTTTTGTTCTGACATCACTGCTGGAGAGCTAGATTTAAGTTTCTATAATATTGTTTTATCGAGGTGGCAAGTGGTGTGTGTGTGTGTGTGTTGATGATGATTAAGGTCATGTGGGTCAATCATTTGATTCAGCTTCACAATCAGCAGCAACAAAATAACTAATACAGATAAGATGGGCTTGAAGATGCAGAATTCCTTCAAACTCTGAAAAATGGTGGTGACCACAGACACAGGCATGCATTGATTGCCTTCTATTTTATTTAACGCTTGGCAAATTGGATACAAGTTGTTTAGCCGACATATAATCATTACCAGTCGTGTGTTATCATGTGTTATTTTTTTCTCCAACCATTATTAAAAGATTTACATATTCGTGATAATATATATAGTATCTTTGTGAACTTGAAGCCAGAGTTTTAGTTTCATATATATATGTCACTTAAGATTAAGATTGTGAATATTGGTTGTTGTTACTATTCAAGTACTCATTGCACTTCTAAATTTTATCCATTCTCGTCGTACGTATACTGAGACTGAGTAATGAGTATGGATAGTAAATGAAACATTGAAACTCATGCATGATGTATGCATTGAATAACTGTATACCCACTTTTACCATGTATCTGAAATTGATCATGATAGGAAAGTCAAGAATTAAAAAGAATCCTATCTTGCAAAATTGAGGATACGATACAACATCCATGATGAAAATTCTATTATGAAATTGAACTGAAATTATGACTTAGCTTTCGCAAATGAATATGGTTAAGGGTAACGGCTTCGAATTCTAGATATAACATCTAAAATAAAGTTATTACACGGAATATAACAACAAGTTAAATCACATTTCAAATATGGTATAATTTAATTTGTATGATACCCATTTGTATGGTTTTTTCTTAAAGTAGTGGTTTGGCATGTGAAAAGTTTGATGAAATTTATACGTTACAAGTAAATTCGCTCTCCAAAACTAGTTCAACGAAATCTTACTTTTTTGTT
>JAVBHU010000096.1:0-42604 GCA_034768395.1 Linum lewisii | reverse complement strand
CCCCTTCTGCAGGACTCTTCTGTGCTTTCAGCCGTTTGACACTGCTGAAAAAAAAGGCCCAAGATGTTTCTCTTTCTTTCCGCACGGTGTCTGAGCTCAATGACTTACATGCTGTGCCCTCCTGATGTGTATGCACTTATTTTACTTTTTCTAATTTGTTCACATTGTATAACATAAATTAATTTCTCATTCGCCATTTTCCCGTTCCGTGAGTGTATTCATGTTTTTGGTTTGCCCATTGATTTGCACTTGCTGGTGAATACAATTTGGGGCATTAAGGTTGATTTTGTAAAAACTTCTTAGTTGGCTCTTACCTATTTTGGGAAACCCGTTACCGTTGCAAGGCAATTGTTGTCAACATTGAATCAGTTCACATTGGTATTATCGTGGCTGCAAAGAATGTTACCGCTCTTGCCGTCATGATGAGAACTATTGTGCTTTGTCCTTCTACTCTGAGGAAATTTAGAAACACAACCATGGTTGTTAGCAAGCTCAGTATTTGGGATATATTCTTATTTGTTTTTCGAAATGCATTGCCCTTTATTCTGTGTACATAATAAATATTACATTTGGTTAATGATATTTGCAGTTACAGAGAAAACAAATTTGTTGGGATCATAGTGGGAGTGCAAGCTCTCCTTCTGGAAGGTCGGCTGATCAAATTCTTCCTACCACTGCCGCACAGCTTGCAACACGCATATCCAGGTATGGACGGCACATTCCCCACCGATAGAGTCTCTAACGTGACGCCAAAACAACTTTTGGGAGGTGCGTCTATCGCGCAACAGTCGGCCCAACGTGTTTGGAGAGTTTCAGGTCGCGTATGTGGGATCTGATTCCTTCCCCAAAAGTCGTCATGTCTTCCATACATCAAAACCCCCGAGTTGAAGTCATTGTCTATCAAAGGGTTGTCTTCCGCTCTTCGTGCACTCTTTTTTATTTACTCACGTTCATATTCTTTGCTACTGATTCTGTGTTATTTATTAATAGATTACAAAGCCCCCGTATTTTCAAGATCTTCACCAAAAAGCAGGGTACTTCAATGCACCTCCCCTGCCGCCAATTTTTCTGCGGTGTCCAGTGGGCATTCACCCCCAACCTAGGCGGCATTTAAACGGCTCAGACTTCTCTCCAATCCAACATTCCCACTCCAACTAAGCGTCAGCGAAGCACTCCAAGAGCAAACAGTCATCAGAGTATTGAATTCACCATTTATTCCAGCTCAGCCATTTTCTCTGTCCTACGTTTCATTCATTCTGTTCTTTTCATTGATATTTTGTAGAAAGCATTCTGCAGCAACTGAACGCGAATGTGGGAGAATCTCTGTGAGTTCTGTTTCATTTGAATTCTTTCATTTAGTTTGATATTCAACCTCCTCATGCTCGCTTTGATATTATCCTGATTTGCTTTTTGCTACATGATATTACAGTCCACGTCCACCTCCTGAAACCTCGAAGAACCTGCTCCTACCGTTCCTGAAGGTGCTAGACAGGAAATCACTTAGGTTCCAATGATAACAAAGCCTAAATCAGCACCGCGCTCGACTAAGCGCTAGCCGCTGCTCCCATGTGGTATATTTCATCAAATCTCGATTATTTAGTCTCCAAATATTTATTTCACCAGACCATTTTGATTCACCATTTTATACTTTTGATATTTTGTTAGGCTGCTCGTGTGTGCTTGCTTCTTTTTGATCGGCTTTTGGCATAAGCATTGTACAGTTGTAGAACTTTACCAGTCCCTGCACAACAAACATGGCCCGTTGACGTATTTTGTTTAGGAGTAAAGCGCATGACTACTCTATAAAGTCACAGCGGATGCTCATTGTATAGAGGGTACTTGCCTGCAGCCGATACCATGCATGGCTGGTGATTTTGTGGATGACTAAAGTTCATGGAGTACTCGTAAATTAGTGCTTGTAGTTTTTGTACTGTATTTTGTTTCAACCGCTTAAACTTGCACAGATCCTGTGTCAAGTTTTGTTCAATGTGAAATATAATGGGAGCTGCATATGTTGTCAGATGATTTGCTTTTCTATTCTGCTAGAATTGTATTTGATATCACCTACGTTATTATCGACAACATTACGATCTTTTGACTTACGTTTGTCAAGCTTTGTTGAATGTGAGATTTAATCTGAGTTTTAATTTGCTGTCTGGTAATTTGTATTCCGCTAGAATTATACTTGATATCACCTAATTCTGTGTTCATTATAGTTCTTCACGGCTAAATTAATTTTCTATTCATTAGATTAAAAAAATAATATTGCATAATTATATATAATATATATAAATTATATATTCAATTCTTGGGAAAATAAACACGATACTCAAGTTCATAGAAGAGAGAATTATAGAATATTATCGACACCGAGAGGATTCCGATTTTTTGCCAAAATTTCGGCAAGGAAAAAAAATGAATTATACTAATGCAAAAGTTTTCGCACTTTAAAATTTCAATTCTTTGTAGAAAACAAGTGAAAATACTTCCAACACCAAAATAATTCTGTTTTTCGAATAAAAATAAAAAAATATATTACTTAACCGCTTTCCTTTCTTTTGATAGTGAAAGTCACTTTTACAACGAGCATCTCGTGCTACACAGGTTGTATTCTTTGTGATCAATCAAGAAACCAAAAAAATTCGAGAGTTCAAAGTAAGTTCAATTTCAAAGTTCAAACTTAGTAGATAATAGTTCTCATCTAGACATAGCTTGCCCCCTTGATAGAAAGGTATTAATTTATAATTTTCCCTTACTATTGACTTCGGATATGAAGATTTTACCTTGTGTTTTTGCGTCAAATTTATTGTTACGAATTCATTGTTTAAACATTAAACCATAATATTTCAGTTTATCCATACATTGTTCAAATAAATATATATTTCATTTGACCATATTTTATACAATTAAGTTATGTCCATAAATTTTCAGCCATAGTCCATAATTTTCTTCTATATAATTAATACATCTTTTACAATTAAGACATAACTTCATGAATTTCAGCCGTTGCGAAGTCCAGATCGAATATGACGGAAATTACTTACCAGAATTCAGTCTTGCTCACTTAGCCAATGCAGAGCAACGGGACCCGGATTTGTTGTTTCTCATCTTGAATGTCATTCGACCGCAATGTGTGTATTTTTCGTCTCCTTTGGTGTGTTATTTCCATATATGTTTATTTATTCATTCTCTTTCATCAATTACGTTTGTTCAGTGACACATGAGCGTTTGGTAGCAACAAATACAAAGCAACTCGAGTTTTTTTAGGACATACAAAACCATCGTTTTCGACATATCATGGACTGGTACTACTATATAATAAATAATTTGTTTTGTGTTGCATTTTCAATATATTAATCTTTATTCCTTTGTCTACTTCAGTTTTTTCCATGAACACTTGCCCATTCGACTCGACCCGCAATGCATGATCAAGACCTCAGTTCGTACGTAGCCCACTGCCACAAGGAAAACGGATATTAGGTCTTCTTGCAGCTGCTGCCGATAACGACTTCCGTATAATGTATGTGGAATCGCTGTATTTTTATAAAACAAATTGAAAATTTATCATTATCGCTATTTTTCTCATCATTCAATTGTTGAAACATTATTGGACTATGGCCAAAGTAATACATGTATATCCCCGACAGGCAGCTATTGTTCACGATGATGATGCGGTCAGGTATGTAATAAGGCCATTGATCTTCTTACAATTTCAACTTGCATACCTAATTGTATGGAACTCATATTTTTTGTGTCATTAGATATCAAATTCCTATCGATGTGTTGATGCAACAAAGAGCATTAATTTTGTTCTTGACGACGCTGCTGCAACACAATCCTAAAAACACCTGTTTTACAATACATGCGTATGTCTGCTGAACGAAGATCTACGCTTCTTGATTCTATCATGTACAAATGTTTCACATTTGAAGTTAAATTCCTTTCTCCTGGCCACATCTACCCAGGAAACTTTTTAGTATCAACGGTTTGGGACGTGCTTTCATTTGGTCTATTATAAGTGTTATATGTGAAATAACATTACATATAGTGTCGCAACTCAGTTTCTAAATGTAATTCAGTTTACGTATAAAATCTCTGTGTAATATTAGTGACGCATATTAATATGTTACATAACTAGGTTTGTTCAACTCAATTGAACTCATTAGTGAAAATTTCTAACCTTTATGAGCAAACTCTTTTCCGCAAATTCTATAACAAATTTAAATACAGATAATTATTATCGAAGTGGGTTGAACAAATAGTATACAGAATCAACTTCATTTAATGTCGTAAGGTCAAATCGTAATTGAAAAAAGTTTGCATATTTGTAAATCAAATAAATATTTAGCTATTCAACCCTATACAATATAATTGAGTGTATTAACTACATTATTATTTTAAATAAATTAATGTTTCGAATATATTAAGTTTTTCAATTTATGTAACTATACACAATGTCAAATTAATATAAGACAAACCAAATATTAAATTTAAACTTGACTGGTACGAAAAAAATTACATATTTACACTCGAATTACAAAAAAAATTACAAATTTACACTCGAATTACGAAAAAGTACATATTACACTCAAATTTAACGCTCAAATCGAATCTTTAGTAAGTCGAAGCTTGACCCGTTTTCAATCTATTTGCGCTACTGAACAAAACCCCACTAACTTATCTCAATATCTAATTCTCATTATCTTTTTGTTATGAACTAAAAAAAAATATCATACTAATTTAAATTACGATAACATGGATTGGCGCCGCTTAAATAAAAGAATGACGTAATCATTATGATGATAATATACAATACTTAGGGCGGGATTTTTTTCGGTGACAAAGTCTCACCTATACAAAGTTCAATCTGGGCCCTTGATCTCCTATCCATTTTGTAATTAATTGTTTAATTGAATTTAATAATATTATTTAATTAATACCATTAATTGAAAAAAAAAAACCGCTGCAACCCAAAATTTCCGCCGCCCGCCCATATTTTAATTTTGCCCATTATTATAATGATTTGATCAATTATCTATAATGATTGATCAATTATCCCCTCCTCAATATTTGCTTGACAATATTTTCTTAACAATTTTAGGTACTCCTAATATTCTTCCTCATATGCTGTACACGCCATTATAAAGAAGAGTTCACTATCATCTTTTTTAACAAATCAGTCCCTAATCATTAAAAAATCCATCCCCAAGTTCAAGTTCTCGTTTTATAATGGATGAACCCGGTTCGAGTTCCCAAGTAAACAAACCTTCTTCCGCACCTCTGTTTGATCTAAATAATTCACCGATTGATCATTCCCCCGATGTTGATGCCACATCTGAACCAGATCAGGATGCAATCCCGACGTCAGATGAACAAGGAACCATACGTGGCTACGGTATGTTTTCTATCCAATCAAACCAAAATTATTTTTCATATTCAGTTTGTGAGTTTCGGTTATGTTGTTCAGTTTTTTGAGGGAAGATTATTTTCATTAATATTGATGCGGCTGGCTAGTGTTGAGTTTATTTTCGTTAAGGTTTTTTTTAAGTAGACGGCTGTTCGTTACAGTACTAGTATGCTTGCTGTACTAGTATGCTTTACATTCTAGTATTCCTGTTCCTGTTGTACTATTCCTGTTCCTTGTTGTACTAGGGAAGATTATGTTCCTGTTGTCCATGCGATCCTTCAAATCTTTCAGCTCCACCCTCTCATTCTTGGTCGCCTTGGCATATTTAAGTCCGCAGTCCCTAACCATGGAATCCATATCGTGCCTCGATGTCTTGTCAAGATTTATCACTGTTGCACCCCTCGGCAGATCGTACACCTTTTGCACATCTTCTTCAGTTATCTTCAGTGTCATATCCGGTCGAACTCTAAATGACTGAGAACTCGTGTCGTATATTGCCAAAACCCACTTCCTCATCTCTATTGGCAACCGCGTAATTTGAATTTTTGTGGTGCTCCAAACCCCAGCTCGCTGATTCTGGTAATCTTCTCCTCAGAACTCTTTGCAACTAGCTCAGTGATTATTGGGGCTACACCTACAAGTGATTGCCCCGTCACCCCTGTAGTCAGAATTATCAAGTAAAAGGTTTGTTATATTCGGGAGTGGAATGTACAATAGGGTTCAAACTCAATAATATTAAACATAATATTAAATATTACCTAGAGTTTGCCGGTTGCTCCTCCATTTGTACTGATGTTTGTTAAAAATCACCCCCACTTCAACTCTGTGACACAACATCAGATCATCATAATTCATTAACCATATATTTCAATCACATACTAGTTCATGGCAGATACTAGTACAACAGATTTACTAGTACTAATGTCCAAACGTATGGGTGATAAAAAAGAAATTCAGAAGCTGGCACTTTGCGCCATGAGAACAGACTATCTATTTGGCAGCCCAATCTATTTGAACAATGAGAACAAACTATCTATTTGAACAATGAGAACAGACTATCTATTTGGCATCACAATGAGAACAATGAGAACAAAAAGAAATTCTGAAGCAGGCACTTTGCACAACGAGAGCATACTAGTATAATGATCACACAAGTATTAGGCATCTCGTCAACTCTAACTATCTATTTCCTTTCTAAGAAAGTAAGAATACTTGAAATGACTTAACCAGAATGAGGGTTTACTGCCAGGAAAACTGAATTCATGGATTCGTGAGTGAACAATGTATATTGTGATATGTGTATCACTGAAATCAAAAAACTTTTGAACCAAATCATCGCTTAACAAACCGTAATCAAACATTATAGTACAATGAGCATACTAGTATGATTCAGCTACATGTTTTTTACTATATATTCAGGAATCGTAGAACATTATTGATCTACAAACCACCACAATCATTTAAAAACATCAATGACTGACCTGGACTGCAATTCAAAAGCACGCGAAGTCCTAAAAAATCAGAAATCCCTGTATCGGCTTTAAACCCTTCTCCGTTGACTGAAGTACAGCTTCGTTCTACGCTGTTTTTTAGTCCGCGAAATCAGGGACAGGGTCATCTTGTTAAACTGACATGCAAGGTAGAAAATTAAAAAGGCTGCGAATCTAGGCTTACCGGAAGTCAAAATCGGAGCCCGGCGGATGGTTGAATCGTTGATTACCTACGACGCCACAACAATTCCAATTAATACAAACACATTTAGTATTCATCGCAAACTAGTACTGAATACATACTAGTACTAAATATTGAAACCCAATCTAAAACACAAGCTGGTTAAAATCGTGTCTTTTTCAGGAACACAGCACAAAACAATTGGGATTATGGAATCCTTGTTAATCTTAGAAAAATAGGTGACCTTGAATGTGGCAGATATCGAAACCTAAAAATGAGAATCGAAAGTTAAGATGAACCCTAGAAATCATAATCAAGAATACACTTGACATTCACCGCCCAAAACCCATAGCCAATTTTCTTACCTACGGCGAAGATGGAGATGCAGACCCGTCGTTGCCGTCATATACCACGGGGAGAGATTGAGATGCAGACACGTCGTCGCCGTCAAACCAGAAAGATGGCGCCGCCTTCGATGTCGTTCCGCCGCCGACAGCCGCAACACGCGACCAGACTCTTGACCGGAAAGACGCGCCGATGCGAGAGAGGAAATCGGCGGGAGAAGTGGCCGCCGGGAAGATTTCGAGGATAGGGTTTTTGTGGTTCAGGTTGAGAGAATTGGGGGGGCTGCCTCTTTTTTTTACCTAGATAGTGGGGCCGAATGGCAAAAAAAAATTACCAAAACAGTAATTTCGGCCCTCTTAAATACTAGTAATTTTCATCCGTTAGATTAGAATGAAGGAGATCTGACGGCTGGGACGGGACTTTGTATAGGATACAAAGTCCCTTATTTGTCACCCACTGCGCTCCCACTTAGGGCTTATCTTTGGAAGCCAAAATATCAATGTTTGTCAGACATACAATCATTACATGGTGGGATGATTAAGCACCATTCAGATAAGAATGTATCATATGCATGACACCTCACACACAATAATATCACAATTTGTCAGATGCTCAATCATTACAAGGTTTGTAAGATAGTTTTAGATTTATAATATTAATATTATAATATATATATATATATATTATTATCAGTTTTGTCTTATGCATTGCTTTTCTGTATATACATTGTATGTGAGTTCAAAGAATAGTGTATCAATTGCTTCTCTGAAACATAATAAGTACAAGCCATCAGAAATAGACTAAACCTCTCACCGATATTCTATTCACAAACAATCACAATTCTATCAACTTATGCAACTGAAGAACTCAAACTCTGCAGCCCTGACAAAGAGGAAACGAAGTAAGACAGATGCACCAGCTGAACGAACTGCAACAAATACCAGACAACGACGCAGTGCAATTGATAAAAGATCACGGTTGCTTCCACTTACTCGGCCCAATCAGCATGGAACAACTAATCACACGAACAACATATTCAGTCACAGTACAGTTCACAATAATGGCACGATAACCACAACTTCGTCCACACCAACTATGCTCCCCAATACACTACCTGTCCAACGTGAAAATGAAAATGACGTTGTTCTTGACCTCGGCCTGCCAACTCTTCAATGTGAATACTGTGGTGCGATGTTCTGGTACGATGAACGACTTAATCGGAAAAAAACAAAAAATAAAAGTGTATATAGTCTATGTTGCCAACAAGGAAAGGTTGACCTACCTCTGTTAAATAACACGCCACCATTACTTGACGCACTCTTGGACATCAATGGAGATACTACGTCAAAACACTTTAGAAATAATATACGCTCATATAACACGGCATTTTCGTGGACTTCTTTCGGCGCTAAGTTTGATCCTAAATTAATTAACTCGCGCGGACCCTACTCACTAATCCTATGCGGTGAAAACTACCACTTCATGGGATCTTTACTCCCACCAGACGGACAAGCTCCCCGATATTCTCAACTATATGTCCATGATCCGATTTGCGAAGTTAGTAATCGAATCTCGCAATTCCAATCTGCGGAAAACAAATTACGACCATCTCTCATTCAACAACTACAAGAAATGCTTGATCAATACAATATCCTGACTAAAACTTTTAGACAAGTTCGTGCAGCTCTCCAACAACCACAAAACAAAAATCTTCGTCTTCGAATTACAGGTCAACGTGTGCTTAATGGTAAACAATACGAATTACCGACTGGTACTGAACTAGCTGGTCTGATTCCTGGAGACTTTGAACCAAATCATTGTGACCGAGACATCATTGTTAATAACTGTGCCTCTGGTCTACAACGGATTACAAGTATCCATCCACTCTTTGACTCACTACATTTTCCTTTATTATTCCCACATGGAAACGACGGCTACCACAATTGTATTAGATATAACCCAATTCACACACCACGAGGACAAAAGAGGCAATGTGTAACCCAACGCGAATATTACTGCTTCCGAATTCAATATCGCAATACCGAAGGTAGAACACTACTCCGAGGTGGTAAAGCACTGCAACACTATTGCATTGATGCATTTACGACAGTAGAGCAAAATCGATTGACATACTTGCGCAATAATAAAAAAACACTACGCTCAGAAATATATAGCGAACTGCACAGAGCACTTGATCGTGGAGAAACAAACTCAAGGAACATCGGTAGAATCATTTTACCATCATCATTTACAGGTACATATTTGTACATATACTCATTACTAATTTTCAATACATGCAAACGATATACTAGAAACCATTTGTATACATCAATTTACGTATACTTCTGTCTGATCATAGGTGGCATGCGATATATGAAGCAACTCTTCTTAGACGCCATGGCTATATGTCATTACTTTGGAAATCCAGACCTATTCATAACATTTACAAGTAATGCTCAATGGCCAGAAATAGTTAATGCCTTTAAAGATAGTATCGGATCACGTGGAGAAGATAAACCAGCAATTGTCGCACGCGTTTTCCGAATGAAGCTGCAACATCTAAAAGATGATATCCACGATCACCAAATATTTGGTCGCACTGTTGCAGGTATGTTTACTGACGCTGTTCTTTATGATTATTCTTCATAACATTTTGTAATACCTATTACGCATAATCAGGCATGCACACGATAGAATTTCAAAAGCGTGGACTTCCTCACGTACACATTTTAGTATGGTTAGCTAACGACGCTAAACTCGATACATGCATACAAATAGATAAAATTATATCTGCTGAACTTCCAAACCCAATTAAAGATCCGATCGGTTATGCCAGTGTAACGAAATTCATGCTCCACGGTCCATGTGGCAGTGATAATTCAAAATCACCTTGTATGGTTGATGGAAAATGTAAAAAAAACTTCCCAAAACCATACAATTCAAAACTACTTTTGACAGACATGGATACACATCATACAAACGTAATATGACAGAAATTACAACAACTAAATCAGGAAAATGTCTTGATAATAGATACGTAGTCCCATATAATAGATACCTAATCGTTAAGTACCAAGCTCATATTAATATCGAAATATGTCACAAAGGCCAACTTATTAAATATTTGTTCAAATACATTACTAAAGGACCAGATCGTTCTAAAGTAGTTGCAGAACCGACTTCAAACTTAGAAGATACAAACTCGATCAAAAACTCACTGCCAGTAGACGAAATCGCACAATATTTAGATTGTCGTTCCATATCATGTTACGAAGCAATTTGGCGTCTATTTGAATACCAAATTCACGAACGAAACCCAAGTGTTGTCCGTCTTTGCATACACATGCCACATAGCCAATCAATTTCATTTCAACCATCACAAACAGTTCGTAGTATCATCGGCAGACCAGGTATTACAAATACAATGCTCACACAATGGTTTGTACTTAACCAACGTGATTCATCAGCACGCAAATACACTTATGATCAAATACCAAATGCATATGTGTGGTCTACACAACTAGATGATTGGTCTCCACGTAAACAAGGATTTGCAATTGGCCGAATTCCATCTGTTCCAGCTGCAAGTGGCGATATTTTCTATTTACGAATGTTACTCGGCAAGATATCTGGTGCATTCAGCTTCAAGGATTTAAGAACATTACACGAGTAGTGTATGAGATTATCAACACACATGTCAAGCTATGGTCTATATCAACAGATGACAATGGATTTGGTTATGCGAAATTAGTAGATGGGGTCATCTACTTAATACGTTCAGTATTTGTGTGTACTCATCTTTTGTAAGTTGCAGAACGGCAATTATTAGCTAATTGGTGGAATCTATGTCGATGATTTGCTTATAGAAGACAACAACTAGACGATATCGAATTCACTCAAACACCATCAATACAGCTATATGACCAACTCCTAAACGACTTAAACCGTTTACTTCGTTCATATTCATCTAGCTTAAAACATTTCAATCTGCCAGAACCAATGACACCAAACACACAACAACACAATCTGAACACCACAACACACTATCAATATGACTGTCAAATAGAAGAATCCAGATCACAAGAACATTATACTTCACTAAATGATGACCAGGTTCAAGCATATTCATCAGTAATGGACGCAATAAAAAACAATAAAGGACAACTTTTTTTCCTACATGGTCATGGCGGTACAGGAAAGACATTCTTATATAATTGTATTATCTCAAAAGTTAGAAGTACAGGTGGTATCACATTAGTAGTAGCATCATCAGGAATTGCGGCCACTCTTTTACCAGATGGAGTTACGCACATTCACGATTTAAAATCCCACTTGAAATTGACAATCTATCTACTTGCATGGTAAAAAAGGGATCGGAGGTAGCTGAATTACTAAAGAGTGCAACTTTAATAGTATGGGATGAGGCACCAATGATACATAGACTAGCTTTTGAAGCAGTAGACAGAACAATGTGCGACATTATGAACATGCCATTATCTGGAGAAAATTATTTACCATTTGGTGGTAAAGTGGTTTTACTCGGTGGTGACTTCCGCCAAATTTTGCCAGTTGTTCCAAATGGCAGCCGCGCAGATAATATTAATGCAAGCCTACCACGGTCTTATTTGTGGACATTTTGCACTTTACTACACTTAAAAATCAACATGCGAATAACTAACCATGCAATAAATACCACTCCCATGTTTGACGGCCTTACATTCCCAAATTGGGTACTAGCAGTCGGTAATGGAACACTTAATACACAATCAAACTCAAAATCTACAACATCTAATGATCTCATTACAATCCCCGCTCAATTTCTAATTCCACCCACTAACAAACCAATTGCTGAATTAATTTCACGAGTGTACCCCTCCTTCCAACAATCATATCAATCACTAGAATATATAAAATCAAGAGCCATAGTAAGTCCAACTAACGTCGTAGTATCAGAGATTAACGATTTGTTACTCGCTCAAATACCAACCCCAGCAAAAATATATTTTAGTGCGGACTCCTTATCACCAACAAAAACAAATATTACTGCACTCGAAACAGAATACCCAGTTGAATTCCTCAACTCTTTATCGTTCAACGGCATTCCCGAACACAAACTAGAATTAAAACCATTCACAGTGGTAATGCTGCTTCGTAATATTAATCCATCAGCTGGGATGTGTAATGGAACGCGTGTTCTACTTACAAACCTTGGTCAATACATTATTAGTGGTCTCATTGTCAATGGAACTCTAGAAGGAACAACTGTAGCAATACCGCGCATTATATTAGATATTACGGATAACAGATGGCCATTTACACTCAGAAGACGACAATTCCCAATACGAGTATGTTATGCTATGACAATAAATAAAAGCCAAGGACAAACCCTTGATCATGTTGGAATATATCTGCCAAAACCAGTTTTTAGTCACGGCCAACTTTATGTCGCAGTTTCTAGAGTTCGATCTGCTGATGGTTTACATATACTCATATCAAATGATCAGCAAAATCTACCTAACCAAACAAAAAACATTGTATATCAAGACGTACTTAACGAGATATTGGAAGTCAACATTGATAACAGATAATAATATATACAAATTTAAAAACCTACCAATTTGAGTACTGGCCGGTACAATTTTTGAACTCAACACTACTAATTATTCATTCCTTATACAATTGGCTTTCCTAAAATTATAGAAACTCGAGCTAGATCCATATAGTTTGATTTCTGCATCACCTCTGACGACAAGGGTTGCTTTTGTCGCGTTTTCACCTCCTCCACGAACCACAGCACCAGCTTTCGCATCCGCTCCCGCCATTTGGTTAAGGTTCGATTCTTTAATACTCCTGCGAACTCTGTCTGTTTCACTTTAGTGAATCCAATTAAACTTATTCGGTTTTCCTTGCAGGCTAAAGATTGGGATAAATATGAAATAAGGATAGCAGACGGTGGATTCGTACGCTGACAAAGGAGCCAAGGTAATACCTTGGCTGCTGATGCTGATGGACACATTGATCGGCCAAGCAAAAAAATATAGAAAACCAATCCAGAATGAAATCTTATTCCCAAAATTTGAAAACTATTTCCCGGAAACAAGTTTTCGAATATGGTTAGATCTTTAACGATGATGGTGCATCAAAGCAAGGACGACGACGTAGAAGCCACAAAGAGATCGAAGACCAGTGATGCAGATCAGAAGTGAAAAGTATTGTTTTGCCGAACCTGAATCTCTACTTCTTCATCTACTACTACTATGCAACTCGTGGATGATAGTTCATGCTCCAACACTGTCATACCCGTCTCCGTTAAAAAACAAATGCCTGTAAGTATACGAGCTGATTTTGTGTTCGATCATCCATTTTCACTTCATTTGATGAATCTTCATTCTAAACTTTTTAATGTAGGAGATTGGCTTTCTTTCTCTGGCGATTTTGCTGTTATGGCTTTACTGGCCTAGAGGAGACTCGTGTTCGATAATTACTAATTCTCCAGGCACGCTCTCTGTTTCCGTAGTTTTGATTTTCTCTTTGTCTCATTGCTTTAGTTTTTGAGGGATCATTTTGTAAGCCCTTGCCTTGCACTCTGTTTGAGATGCTCTTTTGGCTTTCCTCACCTTTGCACATCCAGAATTACCAATTCATCGAAAAAGAATACAAATTTCCCATAATTTTTGTGCTCAAAATTCACGATTCACTTCAATTCAGTTATGCCCCCTCAGTGATTTGTTCAGACTCAACTTAATCAAATACCATCGAATCATTCTCAGACTAATAATTGAACTGAATTTCAGGAAGACCACAATGTTTCGAAGGTTCATTTTCCGATGTCTCAGGTGTCTTGCGCAACTAGATATCCTCCTCGAGAAACAAGATCGATTTTCGTCAGCTTCAAAGTAATCTCGAACACGATTCCTACTAAAAAAAATAACAGTTACCTTCATCATATGATCTAAATCATGCTACTCAATTACTTGCAGAGATTTCATAGGCGAATGAAGCACCATGTCACCATTCAAGGCTTACTCTTTACTGCAATCTACAGAAGACACCAACAAGTTTCTATTCCATGTAGCTGACTATTGCTTATAACATAGGTAACCTTGAAGTGTACCTTTACAACTTCATGTTGAAGGTGTTTATATTGTATAGAGTATTTTAAAACAAGGCCTCAATAAATTCTTTGAAAAATCACTAGAGAAATGGTTGTTATCAGATTCTACAGTCATGAGCAGCCCTCTTCTGTACACAATACTTATAGAATTATTATCTTCCATATGTTTACTTTATATTTGTGTGAAGATTGACTTCAATATAAAAATGAAAAGACATTGCATTGTTAGCCCTTACTTACTCAAATTCGTTTATGAAGATATTTCATCCATTTTGATGGAACTTCTGTTTCTTTTTTCCTTTCATGAACTGGAGCAGTTAGCTATGCCTGAAGAGACCTCAATCGGTGCTTCGATAAAGTCTGCTCATAGGCTACGGGTTAAACGGCTTAAACGCACCTTCTCATTGTCAGAGCTCTTGCAGGTGTTGTTTCTCTACTGTTTACACTTTGCTTTTGCTTTCACAGGATTATTATAATTTTAAACCACCAGACTTCTAATCTAAGCCGCTGACAGAGTTAGAGACCCACGCTGCTCGAGTATCCAATAAGGAACCAAAAAAACCCTCCAGTCTTCACCACTGTCCATCAATTTGTAAGTATCACTGTGATTGTCATTATTTCCCTAAGAACATAACTTCGACTCATCTTGCTTCCCTACTCATTCCAATATCTGCAGATCATATATCACTCGAACATAAATTGTTCATGTTTTGATGTTTTATTGTCTATCACAGTTATAATATGGCGTGTTGCTTGGAATTAAACGAAATTGACAACAACATCGCAGAAGCATTGAAGTTCGTAAGGAAGAGATAGTGCACTCAGCTATTGCAAACAAAAAGATGAAACCTTGGAAGGACAATACTACGTACCTAATTTATGTTTTGTATTGCCAGTGGTTTTCTTCTTGAACAATTGCCTGTATATTGCATATTGTGTAACGAACTGTTCATCAATGGCTGAAAAATACGAACTTTTTTCTTACGATCGTCACGAATTGAATTATAATCAAATTGCTTTAGGACATTCACGATTGCATGCAATTGATGAGTACACAGTTCGACTTATCTAAATTGAAAAATACTAACTTTTAGCTTACAATCGTCACGAATTGAATTAAATCAAATTATTTTAGGACATTCACGCTTGCATGCAATCGTTAGAGGAAATTGAGAATGATATCGTGTATTTCGTGTAATCTCTATGTTCTGGTTATTTGTTTCCTTTCTAGCATCGTAACTTCCTAGACTGTAAGGATACTCTTCCTTCATGCTACTTTCACCCTAGACTGTGACAATACTCTTTCACATATTCACATACTCTAACCGCTGTCGCACACGGGTTGTTATATTCATATTACACTGCCGCAGCAACGCGCGGCCACGGAACCTAGTAAAGATTAAAAGAAAGAAAGACTTCCAAGTCAATCTATACGACGTCGGAGGAAGCAATCAACTTTATCCCTGTTGCTCTTCACCCTATTCATTCTTCGGCTCTGCAAATTTTCTCAGCTGCCAAACACAGCCACCGCTCGGCTTTAAAGTATAATCCCTCGTCCAAGTCGCGGAGTCAGTAAGTTGATTTTTTTTTTTGTTTTCCCCAATATCGAGCTTGTTTAACCCTAGAGCTAGCTTCCAAGTTTTCTCCTTTTACATTTGCAGCAAAAGGATGGTGGGACTTTCGGTTGGAGAGCAGCATTCATCAAAGGAGGCATTGATCCACAACATTCGATGTGACGGCCGTAAGAGAGACTCTTACCGCCCTATTTTCGTTGAAACTGGTGTCATCCTCAGGTTAGCTGGATTGGATTAATGGATTTCCCAATCTTCTTACCCTTGTTTAGGTTTTTTATTTTTATTTTTATTTTTATTTTATTTTTATCAATTAGGCTCTCTCAAAAAAAAATATTTTTATCAATTAGGCAAATGGCTCGGCTCGTATCAGGATGGAGCAACAGAGGTCATTGCTAGCGTCAAGGTACTCTATAATCTATCTCTGCTGTTTCTCAACCTTCTTGATGCTCATAGTTATTTACTTCCATGTTCAATGCTTGCATTCCTGAATATTGCTTCCATTGCCCTCCCTAGACATGACTCTGTAGAATTGTGCAGGCTGAGCTCGGAAGGCCAAGTGCTCTGCATCCGGACAAGGGGAAAGTTGCCATCTTTGTGGATTGCAGTCCAGTTGCTGAAACCGACATTTGAGGTTTCCATTACAGCTCTCTACTTCTATGTGCTAGTGTTCTTCGTTAATGGTCTGAACATTAGATGTGTCTAGAGATAATATCAATTGGTTTTAATACCCTATTGCAGCATTGTTCTGTTGATTTGCATCTGTTAAGTCTGTTTTTAGGGAAGAGGAGGCGAGGAATTGTCAGCAGAGCTTTCGGTTACTCTTCAAGGTTGTCTCTTTAGGTGGCACCAGTGGAGCAGGTTTGTGCATACTGAAGCCAAGTTGATACATAAATCTGGGTGATATATATATAACTGATGCTTTTAGATTGAAATTGTTGCAGGAGCCGGAATCGATCTGAAATCCTTGATAGTAGCAGAAGGAAAGATTTGCTGGGATCTTTACATTGATGGCCTTGTCATTAGTTCTGACGGGAATCTACTGGATTCGCTAGGTGCTGCCATTAAGGCTGCCTTGCAAATACCGCCATCCCAAGAGTGAACGTCTCAGCTGGTTGCAGCAGGAGATGAACAGCCAGAGGTGGACATAAGTGATGAAGAATTCCTACAGTTTGATACATCTGCAGTCCCTGTGATAATCACACTAACAAAGGTGATTAAATTTTGCAATTTTTCCTATCTTGAGAAGCAGATTTGATTTTAATTCCCACTTTAAGTATTTCTATCATGTTTTGTGTTCGCAGATAGGGAGGCACTATATTGTGGATGCAACATCAGAAGAGGAATCACAGATGAGCTCAGCTGTTTCGATTTCCATCAATAGAAAGGCCACATCTGCGGGTTAACCAAGCAGGAGGTGCAGGCCTTGATCCAAGTGTTATCTCGGATATGGTTTCCGTGGCCAACACTGAGCGAACAGCTGATAATCAAATTGGACTCCGAAATCTCAGCTGATGAAGACGAATCATGATACTGTTTGATACTTGCAGACTTTTAGTTACTCCTAGATCATAGTTAATGTACCCCTAGACCAACATTTCAATTTGTGAAACCTGTGATTCGCTAGCTTTGTCAGATTTAATTACACAATGAATCGAGTTTTTGTAATAAGCAACATCAGGAACATGTTAGTAAACAGTGCTATGAAATATCAGTTCCATCATAATTGTTACATTCTGTTCTTATTGTTTAATCTGAATAATTACAAACATTGCTTTACACTGCCATCAGATTGCCTCACAAATGTCAGAAAATGAGAAAATGCTCAAACTCAAAACAACATTCTCTGTTTTCTCGACCAGGAGAAGTTCCCAGGTTGATGCTCTGCAGAAATAACGAAAAGCGTACTGCCTGAAGCTAGGATGTTCCAAGGTTGATGATTCTGAGGTTCCTAGCTTTGATCTCGCTCTACAGCTTCATTGCCAGATGATTCATTCCACACTGACTAAGACCATTGTAAGTATCCACGATGAAGTCTGAATTAGGAGTTATACACTTGTCCAACATTTCCAACAATACTCGGCATGCTCCTTCAAAATCCTTGTTCTTACAGAAGGCAGCTATCAGAACATCGAACGTCTGCTTATTTGGATGGCAACCACTTCTCACCATAGTCTTATAGAGCTGGAAAGCACGGTCAGGATTGTTTCTCGCACACACTGACCTCCAATGAGGGCATAAAACGTGAGGCATTTGGAACCATTTTCTCCTTATCAAGTTCTTTGACCAGATATGCAGCTTTCTTGGTCTTACCCCCTCTGCAGAGTCCAGAATCAATGCATTGTAGGTCAGTATATCAGCTTGATCCCAGCACTCAACATTGTCTGATAAAGCATATCATTCATCTCACAGTTCCCCACCTGGCTGTACCCATTCATCAGAGTATTGAAAGTTACGGTATTTGGAACTACATTGCCCAGTTTCATCTCACTAAGGACCTTACTTGCTTCCTGCAATCTTCCTTCCTTGCAAAGCCCGTGTATCAGAGTATTGAAAGTAACCACATTTGGCTCCAAGCCATTGTTATTCTTCCTCTCCATCGAGCTTTTCAACTTCATTGCTGAGCTTAAAAGACCCTTCTTACAGTACCCCTGCAATCAGAACACTGTAAGAAGCAACATTAGGGCCAACACCTCCATTCTCCATCTCTGCAAAGAGCTCAACTGCCTTGTCAAGCCTCCCGGATTTGCACAAAGCAGACATAACCATGTTCAGTGTGTACACATTTGGGTGATATCCTACACCTCCGCATTTCTCCATAGAATCCCAAGGCAATATCCGTTCTGTCCATGTCTAGCAAGGAGCTCAAATACGCATTGCAGGACTCGACAGTAGGCAGAAACCCATACTCGTTCATCTTGCAGAACATGTCAGTGGTAAACCTGAACTTGTTCAAACGAGCACAAGTGGTAAACAGGGAATCAAACACACGGGCCGAAGAATCACTCTTTTCGATAGCTCACCGCAGCATCTGCAGATATCCTCCATTGCCGTGTTCTGCTGCTGCATCCTAATCACCATGTACATCTGCGCCACCTGGTACTGCAAAAGTTACCCCCAATTTGTTTCTTTAGAATTAGCGAGAGGGATACAATTCCTTGATTTGAACCGTCACCCTAGACAAAATCAAACCCAGACTCCTCTCACGTAAACTGCACCTTTCCAACTTCTCAAATCGTAGATGCACATCAGGAACAGCAGACCAGAACGGCAAGATGAGATATTGGAAATTCGAGGATTCACCGAAGAATCGAGAGCAATACAAAAAGGAAGGTCGGATCACTGAACAACCTCCCGTCCAAGCAATATTTGGGATATCTCGACTCGGGTTCGTTGTTGACGACATTCCACTCGAGAATCTATAGCAGACAAACAATCGGAGACATCGTGGAAGTGATACAAAGCAGACAAAACAATCGAAGACATCGTCGGAGTGATAGATTAACAGCAGGAAAATCGATGAAGGAAAAAATCGAAACTGATGTATATAAAGAGAAGATCGAAGCCAAGCGGGAAATACGACACGCGTCAATCAGCCACGAACGGCGAGGAGGTGATGCAGAGAGGAGAAGAGAAAGGTCGGTTGGCCCAAGCGACACGAAGGCAGCCGAGGTGGGGAAGACGACATGAAAGCAGCCCGGATGACTGACAAATCGACAGCAGTGGCGAGAAGCGGTGGAGAGGATGACACCCGTCAACCAACGAAACCTCCCACGTCAGATGAGCCACGGAATAGGTGGGAAACACGACAAATAGGTGATACAGGGAGGAGATGATGCAAAGAGTGGAAGACGACACGAAAGCAGCCCGATGACTGACAAATCGGCAGCAGCGGCGAGATGCTGATACAGAGAGGAGAAACGAAGTCGGTCGGCCGGCGAGATGCTGATACAGCAAGAAAAACGAAGGTCGGCGGTGATACAGAGAGGTGATGGATGCAAAGAGGAGAAAGGCAGGAATGAGCCCCACACGGCCCACCAAAATATAAACTACGGCCCACTAGCCCAATTAAGCAGGAAGGCAGGCATGTCAATCCTTAATGAACAGTGCCAATACACTAAAAATAGGCAAAATTTTTCTACGGTGCCGGACCGCGTCAGCCTACCGCCCGCTGCTGCCAATTTGTCAGCCATGGGGACTGTCTCCGTGTCGTCTTGGGCCACCTCCTTCTTGAAGCAAAGCGGCACCACTTTCACCTCCTTGCAAGACCTGTTTGCATCACCTGCCTGCATCACCTACTCGCATCACCCTTCTTGCCGCTGCATCCGATTTGGCAGTATGCCGCGTGGGAGCTTCTCTTCGTCAATAGGTGTCGCTTCTCCATCGCTTCAAGTACTTTTCCTCTTTATTAATAGATTCAATTCACTTCCACTTCGTTGGCAGAGTTGTTCATTCTGATTTCCTTCTTCTGATTGTCAAGTTACGATTCCATCAATGCCTCCAACTGCTTTGTCTGCTTTGGATTTGACAAATCCATGTACAACTTCATCTTCGTCTGCTCAATACGTGGAAGGTTGGTAATCCGTCTCGGCCGGATCAGTTCTACGCCTTGGGACTTTGTGGTTGACGCAGAGGTTTGTTTTTCATATCTTCGTTATTTTTTTTTTTTGGTTGTTTTCTAATCTTTCTGGTATTTTGCATATGTGAACTCACTTTGATGATTGTATTTTGCTATGTGAACTCACTTGATGATTGTTTTGTTATGCTATAGTTGAATCATGTGTGCAGAGTTGATTTTGAATCTCTGCTTGATTTCATTTTCATCATTGTTATGTTATGTTACAGTTGAATGATGTGTGTAGAGGTAATGTTGGGAAGGGTTTGGGACTAGGGTTGTAGTTTGATAAACCTGTTGGTTCGCTTCATTTGGCCTTGATTACTCACATTGGAAGATTATTCGATTCCTGATCATTGTTCTTTTACGTTACAGTTCACTGATGAGTGCAGAGGTGATGTTGGTTTATTTTGATTGTTTTCAGGGAACTGTGATTGAAGGCACGTCACATCGAGCATTTACTGATATATTGGGAGATGAAATTCATATCGGCACCGTCCATGAGCTTGCTAGGTGTCCACTGCAGATGCCCCGTAAGGCTTTTCGGACATGTTCTTTTCCACGCATGTTGGTGATAGCCCCGTCAAATGTTGCCGGTATCGTCTGATCGCCTTCCACGTCTTTTCCAATTACGGCTTTTGAGTATGTTGAGTTCGAAGACTTGCCCAGTAGAGAAACTCCATGTCCTTATCTCTCTGGTCAGTGTCGTGTGTTGCAATA
Organism: Linum lewisii; assembly: GCA_034768395.1. NCBI lineage: Eukaryota > Viridiplantae > Streptophyta > Magnoliopsida > Malpighiales > Linaceae > Linum > Linum lewisii. The sequence continues at coordinate 21,161 of JAVBHU010000096.1, read as the reverse complement.
TTTTGTTACTTGATTTTTTCATGTCGGTTTTGATTTTGTATTGTTCTATTACTGTTTGATAGATGTCATTGGCCGTCCCGTGTCCATCTGTGTTCCTAATCACATAACTACCTCTTCCACCAATTCAATCATGCCGGTTCAGCAAGTTGTATTGGTTAACAAGAGGTTTGTTTGTTTGATTTCTATGACTTACTTGATTATCATTTGCATTTTCATTTTTTTTTTACCCCGGAGTGTATATTTATCACCTACCTATTTCAATTGCTGTCTTGCTTTCTTGCAAGGGGTGTGACATTCCCAGTAACATTGTGGGCTGATTTCACAACCATACTTGATGCACCTGCTTTAATGGAACGCGACGGTACGTCACCTGTGATTATATCAATAGGTGCAATCCGTGTTGCAACATATAACGGTATGTTTCTCGATCGAAATAGTTGATCCACTGAAAATTATGAGTTTAAATGTTAATTAATCTGTATTTTAGTTGTGAATTATTCGGCATATTGTGTTTACACGATTGCAGGCGTGTTGAACGGGTATAGTACTGCTGCTACTCGGATATCTGTAGACCCCCCTATTCCTCTTACCGACACTCTTCGGACTAGGTAAGTGTTGGTCCTAATGAATAAATTAAACACATTAATCCCGTTAGTTCGTATATGTTCTTAGTCCTACTTGCGTCGTACCGATCTCTTCTGTTTGCATACAGTTTCCAACCTTCTGCAGGGACTCTTCTGTGCATTCCAGCTCCGTTTGACACTGCTGAAAAAAAGGCCCAAGATGTTTCTCTTTCTTTCCGCACGGTGTCTGAGCTCAATGACTTACATGCTGTGTCTCCTGATTGGTATGCAACTTATTTTACTTTTTCTAATTTGTTCACATTGTATAACATAACATTAATTTCTCATTCGCCATGTTCCTGTTCCTGTGTGAGTGTATTCATGTTTGTTTGCCCATTGATTTGCACTTGCTGGTGTATTACAAGTTGGCATTAAAGGTATGATTTTGTACAAACTTCTTATGTTTGGCTCTTACCTATTTTAGGAAACCCGTTACCGTTGCAAGGCAATTGTTGTCAACATTGAATCAGTTCAGCATTGGTATTATCGTGGCTGCAAAGAATGTTACCGCTCTGTTGCCGTCAATGATGAGAACTATTGGTGCTTTGTCCATCATACTCTGACGGATTCAGAAACACAACCATGGTTTGTTAGCAAGCTCAGTATTTTGGGATATAGTCTTATTTGTTTTTACGAAATGCATTGCCCTTTATTCTGTGTACATAATATAATTATTACATTTGGTTAATGATATTTGCAGTTACAGAGTAAAACTAATTGTTGAGGATCATAGTGGGAGTGCAAGCTTCATCCTTCTAGGAAGGTCGGCTGATCAAATTCTTCCTACCACTGCCGCACAGCTTGCACACGCATATCCAGGTATGGACGGCACATTCCCTCCACCGATAGAGTCTCTACGTGACGCCACAGCAACATTTGAGGTGCGTCTATCGCGCAACAGTCGGCCCAACGTGTTTGGAGAGTTTCAGGTTTCGCGTATGTGGGATCTGATTCCTTCTCCAAAGTCGTCATGTCTTCCATCTACATCAAAACTCCCCGAGTTGAAGTCATTGTCTCCATCAGAAGGGTTTGTCTTCCGCTCTTCGATGCACTCTTTCTTTAATTTAACTCACTGTTCATATTCTTTGCTACTGATTTTGTTGTATATTTATTAATAGATTATCAAAGCCACCAGTATTTTCAAGATCTTCACCAAAAAGCAGTGCTACTTCAAATGCACCTCCCACTGCCGCCAACTTTTCTGCGTGTACCATTGTATGTCATTCACCCCCAACCTCAGGCGGCACTTCTACGGCTTCAGACTTCACTCCAATTCCAACAGTTCCCACTCCAACTAAGCGTCAGCGAAGCACTCCAAGAGCAAAACAGTCATCAGAGTATTGAATTCACCTATTTATTCCAGCTCATGCCATTTTCTCCTGTCCTACGTTTTCATTCATTCTGTTCTTTTTCATTGATATTTTGTAGAAAGCATTCTGCAGCAACTGAACGCGAATGTGGGAGAATCATTCTGTGAGTTCTGTTTCCATTTTGAATTCTATCATTTAGTTTGATATTCAACCTCCTCATGCTCGCTTTGATATTATCCTGATTTGCTTTTTGCTACATGATAATTACAGTCCACGTCCACCTCCTGCAACCTCGAAGAACCCTGCTCCTACCGTTCCTGAAGGTGCTAGACAGGAAATCACTTCAGGTTCCAATGATAACAAGCCTAAATCAGCACCGCGCTCGACTAAGCGCTAGCCGCTGCTCCCATGTGGTATATTTCATCAAATCTCGATTATTTATGTCTCCAAATATTTATTTCACCAGACCATTTTGATTCACCAATTTATACTTTCTGATATTTTGTTAGGCTGCTCGTGTGTTGCTTGCTTCTTTTTGATCGGCTTTTTGGCATAAGCATTGTACAGTTGTAGAACTTTCAGCCAGTCCCTGCAGCCAACAACATGCCCGGTTGACGTTTTTGTTTTAGGAGTAAAGCGCATGACTACTCTATAAAGTCACAGCTGATGCTCATTGTATAGAGGGTACTTGCCTGCAGCCGATACCATGCATGGCTGGTGTATTTTGTTGGATGACTAAAGTACATGAGTACTCTGTAAATTAGTGCTTGTAGTTCTGTACTGTATTTTGTTTCAACCGCTTAAACTTGCACAGATCCTGTGTCAAGTTTTTGTTCAATGTGAAATATAATCGGAGCTGCATATGTTGTCAGATGATTTGCTTTTCTATTCTGCTAGAATTGTAATTGATATCACCTACTGTCTATTTATCGACAACATTACGAATCTTTTGACTTACGTTTGTCAAGCTTTTGTTGAATGTGAGATTTAATCTGAGTTGAATTTGCTGTCTGGTAATTTGCTATTCCGCTAGAATTATACTTGATATCACCTAACTTCTGTGTTCATTATAGTCTTCACGCTAAATTAATTTTCTATTCATTAGATTAAAAAAATAATATTGCATAATTATAATATATTATTATAATTATATATATTCAATTCTTGTGAAAATAAACACGATACTCAAGTTCATAGAAGAGAGAATATAGAATATTATCGACACCGAGAGGATTCCGATTTTTTGCCAAAATTTCTGCAAGGAAAAAAATGAATTATACTAATGCAAATGTTTTCGCACTTATAAATTTCAATTCTTTTGTAGAAAACAAGTGAAAATACTTCCAACACCAAAATAATTCTGTTTTCGAATAAAAATTTAAAAAATATATATACTTAACCGCTTTCCTTTCTTTGATAGTGAAAGTCACTTTTACAACGAGCATCTCGTGCTACACAGGCTGTATTCTTTGTGATCAATCAAGAAACCAAAAAATTCGAGAGTTCAAAGTAAGTTCAATTTCAAAGTTCAAACTTAGTAGATAATAGTTCTCATCTAGACATAGCTTGCCCGCTTGATAGAAAGGTATTAATTTATAATTTTCCCTTACTTATTGACTTCGGATATGAAGATTTTACCTTGTGTTTTTTAGCGTCAATATTATTTGTTACGAATTCATTGTTTAAACATTAAAACCATAATATTTCAGTTTATCCATACATTGTTCAAATAATATTATATTTCATTTGACCATATTTTATACAATTAAGTTATGTCCATAAATTTTCAGCCATAGTCCATAAATTTTCTTCTATATAATTAATACATCTTTTATACAATTAAGACATAACTTCATGAATTTCAGCCGTTGCGAAGTCCAGATCGAATATGACGGAAATTACTTACCAGAATTCAGTCTTGCTCACTTAGCCAATGCAGAGCAACGTGGACCCGTGATTTGTTGTTTCTCATCTATGAATGTCATTCGACCGCAATGTGTGTATTTTTCGTCTCCTTTGGTGTTGTTATTTCCATATAGTTTTCATTTATGCCATTCTCTTTCATCAATTACGTTTGTTTCAGTGACACATGAGCGTTTGGTAGCAACAAATACTAAAGCAACTCGAGTTTTTTAGGACAATACAACCATCGTTTTCGACATATCATGGACTGGTACTACTATATAATAACTAATTAGTTTGTGTTGCATTTTCAAATATATTAATCTTTATTCCTTTGTCTACTTCAGTTTTTTCCATGAACACTTGCCCATTCGACTCGACCCGCAAATGCATGATCAAGACCTTCAGTTCGTACGTAGCCCACTGCCACAAGGAAAACGATATTAGGTCTTCTTGCAGCTGCTGCCGGATAACGACTTACCGTATAATGTATGTGGAATCGCTGTATTTTTATAAAACAAATTGATAATTTATCATTATCGTCTAATTTTTTCTCATCATTTCAATTGTTAGAAACATTATTGGACTATGGCCAAAGTAATACATGTATTATCGCGACAGGCAGCTATATGTTCACGATGATGATGCGGTCAGGTATGTAATAAGGCCCATTTGATCTTCTTACAATTTCAACTTGCATACCTAATTGTATGGAACTCATATTTTTTGTGTCATTAGATATCAAATTCCTATTCGATGTGTTGATGCAACAAAGAGCATTAATTTTGTTCTTGACGACGCTGCTGCAACAGCAATCCTAAAAACACCTGTTTTACAATACATGCGTATGTCTGCTGAACGAAGATCTACGCTTCTTGATTCTATCATGTACAAATGTTTCACATTTGAAGTTAAATTCCTTTCTCCTGGCCACATCTACCCAGGAAACTTTTTAGTATCAACGGTTTGGGACGTGCTTTCATTTGGTCTATTATAAGTGTTATATGTGAAATAACATTACATATAGTGTCGCAACTCAGTTTCTAAATGTAATTCAGTTTACGTATAAAATCTCTGTGTAATATTAGTGACGCATATTAATATGTTACATAACTAGGTTTGTTCAACTCAATTGAACTCATTAGTGAAAATTTCTAACCTTTATGAGCAAACTCTTTTCCGCAAATTCTATAACAAATTTAAATACAGATAATTATTATCGAAGTGGGTTGAACAAATAGTATACAGAATCAACTTCATTTAATGTCGTAAGGTCAAATCGTAATTGAAAAAAGTTTGCATATTTGTAAATCAAATAAATATTTAGCTATTCAACCCTATACAATATAATTGAGTGTATTAACTACATTATTATTTTAAATAAATTAATGTTTTCGAATATATTAAGTTTTTCAATTTATGTAACTATACACAATGTCAAATTAATATAAGACAAACCAAATATTAAATTTAAACTTAGACTGGTACGAAAAAATTACATATTTACACTCGAATTACAAAAAAATTACAAATTTACACTCGAATTACGAAAAAGTTACATATTTACACTCAAATTTAACGCTCAAAATCGAATCTTTAGTAAGTCGAAGCTTGACCCGTTTTCAATCTATTTGCGCTACTGAACAAAACCCCACTAACTTATCTCAATATCTAATTCTCATTATCTTTTTGTTATGAACTAAAAAAAAATATCATACTAATTTAAATTACGATAACATGGATTGGCGCCGCTTAAATAAAAGAATGACGTAATCATTATGATGATAAGTATACAATACTTAGGGCGGGATTTTTTTCGGTGACAAAGTCTCACCTATACAAAGTTCAATCTGGGCCCTTGATCTCCTATCCATTTTGTAATTAATTGTTTAATTGAATTTAATAATATTATTTAATTAATACCATTAATTGAAAAAAAAAACCGCTGCAACCCAAATTTCCGCCGCCCGCCCATATTTTAATTTTGCCCATTATTATAATGATTTGATCAATTATCTATAATGATTTGATCAATTATCCCCTCCTCAATATTTGCTTGACAATATTTTCTTAACAATTTTAGGTACTCCTAATATTCTTCCTCATATGCTGTACACGCCATTATAAAGAAGAGTTCACTATCATCTTTTTTAACAAATCAGTCCCTAATCATTAAAAAATCCATCCCCAAGTTCAAGTTCTCGTTTTATAATGGATGAACCCGGTTCGAGTTCCCAAGTAAACAAACCTTCTTCGCACCTCTGTTTGATCTAAATAATTCACCGATTGATCATTCCCCGATGTTGATGCCACATCTGAACCAGATCAGGATGCAATCCCGACGTCAGATGAACAAGGAACCATACGTGGCTACGGTATGTTTTCTATCCAATCAAACCAAAATTATTTTTCATATTCAGTTTGTGAGTTTCGGTTATGTTGTTCAGTTTTTTGAGGGAAGATTATTTTCATTAATATTGATGCGGCTGGCTAGTGTTGAGTTTATTTTCGTTAAGGTTTTTTTTAAGTAGACGGCTGTTCGTTACAGTACTAGTATGCTTGCTGTACTAGTATGCTTTACATTCTAGTATTCCGTTCCTGTTGTACTATTCTGTTCCTTGTTGTACTAGGGAAGATTATGTTCCTGTTGTCCATGCGATCCTTCAATCTTTCAGCTCCACCCTCTCATTCTTGGTCGCCTTGGCATATTTAAGTCCGCAGTCCCTAACCATGGAATCCATATCGTGCCTCGATGTCTTGTCAAGATTTATCACTGTTGCACCCCTCGCAGATCGTACACCTTTTGCACATCTTCTTCAGTTATCTTCAGTGTCATATCCGGTCGAACTCTAAATGACTGAGAACTCGTGTCGTATATTGCCAAAACCCACTTCCTCATCTCTATTGGCAACCGCGTAATTTGAATTTTTGTGGTGCCTCCAAACCCCAGCTCGCTGATTCTGGTAATCTTCTCCTCAGAACTCTTTGCAACTAGCTCAGTGATTCTATTGGGGCTACACCTACAAGTGATTTGCCCCGTCACCCCTGTAGTCAGAATTATCAAGTAAAAGGTTTGTTATATTCGGGAGTGGAATGTACAATAGGGTTCAAACTCAATAATATTAAACATAATATTAAATATTACCTAGAGTTTGCCGGTTGCTCCTCCATTTGTACTGATGTTTGTTAAAAATCACCCCCACTTCAACTCTGTGACACAACATCAGATCATCATAATTCATTAACCATATATTTCAATCACATACTAGTTCATGGCAGATACTAGTACAACAGATTTACTAGTACTAATGTCCAAACGTATGGGTGATAAAAAAGAAATTCAGAAGCTGGCACTTTGCGCCATGAGAACAGACTATCTATTTGGCAGCCCAATCTATTTGAACAATGAGAACAAACTATCTATTTGAACAATGAGAACAGACTATCTATTTGGCATCACAATGAGAACAATGAGAACAAAAAGAATTCTGAAGCAGGCACTTTGCACAACGAGAGCATACTAGTATAATGATCACACAAGTATTAGGCATCTCGTCAACTCTAACTATCTATTTCCTTTCTAAGAAAGTAAGAATACTTGAAATGACTTAACCAGAATGAGGGTTTACTGCCAGGAAAACTGAATTCATGGATTCGTGAGTGAACAATGTATATTGTGATATGTGTATCACTGAAATCAAAAAACTTTTGAACCAAATCATCGCTTAACAAACCGTAATCAAACATTATAGTACAATGAGCATACTAGTATGATTCAGCTACATGTTTTTTACTATATATTCAGGAATCGTAGAACATTATTGATCTACAACCACCACAATCATTTAAAAACATCAATGACTGACCTGGACTGCAATTCAAAAGCACGCGAAGTCCTAAAAAATCAGAAATCCCTGTATCGGCTTTAAACCCTTCTCCGTTGACTGAAGTACAGCTTCGTTCTACGCTGTTTTTTAGTCCGCGAAATCAGGGACAGGGTCATCTTGTTAAACTGACATGCAAGGTAGAAATTAAAAAGGCTGCGAATCTAGGCTTACCGGAAGTCAAAATCGGAGCCCGCGCGATGTTGAATCGTTGATTACCTACGACGCCACAACACATTCCAATTAATACAAACACATTAGTATTCATCGCAAACTAGTACTGAATACATACTAGTACTAAATATTGAAACCCAATCTAAAACACAAGCTGGTTAAAATCGTGTCTTTTTCAGGAACACAGCACAAAACATTGGGATTATGGAATCCTTGTTAATCTTAGAAAAATAGGTGACCTTGAATGTGGCAGATATCGAAACCTAAAAATGAGAATCGAAAGTTAAGATGAACCCTAGAAATCATAATCAAGAATACACTTGACATTCACCGCCCAAAACCCATAGCCAATTTTCTTACCTACGGCGAAGATGGAGATGCAGACCCGTCGTTGCCGTCATATACCACGGGGAGAGATTGAGATGCAGACACGTCGTCGCCGTCAAACCAGAAAGATGGCGCCGCCTTCGATGTCGTTCCGCCGCCGACAGCCGCAACACGCGACCAGACTCTTGACCGGAAAGACGCGCCGATGCGAGAGAGAAATCGGCGGAGAAGTGGCCGCCGGGAAGATTTCGAGGATAGGGTTTTTGTGGTTCAGGTTGAGAGAATTGGGGGGGCTGCCTCTTTTTTTTACCTAGATAGTGGGGCCGAATGGCAAAAAAAATACCAAAACAGTAATTTCGGCCCTCTTAAATACTAGTAATTTTCATCCGTTAGATTAGAATGAAGGAGATCTGACGGCTGGGACGGGACTTTGTATAGGATACAAAGTCCCTTATTTGTCACCCACTGCGCTCCCACTTAGGGCTTATCTTTGGAAGCCAAAATATCAATGTTTGTCAGAATACAATCATTACATGGTGGGATGATTAAGCACCATTCAGATAAGAATGTATCATATGCATGACACCTCACACACAATAATATCACAATTTGTCAGATGCTCAATCATTACAAAGGTTTGTAAGAATAGTTTTATTTATATATAATATATAAAATATATATATAAAATTATTTATCAGTTTTGTCTTATGCATTGCTTTTCTGTATATACATTGTATGTGAGTTCAAAGAATAGTGTATCAATTGCTTCTCTGAAACATAATAAGTACAAGCCATCAGAAATAGACTAAACCTCTCACCGATATTCTATTCACAAACAATCACAATTCTATCAACTTATGCAACTGAAGAACTCAAACTCTGCAGCCCTGACAAAGAGGAAACGAAGTAAGACAGATGCACCAGCTGAACGAACTGCAACAAATACCAGACAACGACGCAGTGCAATTGATAAAAGATCACGGTTGCTTCCACTTACTCGGCCCAATCAGCATGGAACAACTAATCACACGAACAACATATTCAGTCACAGTACAGTTCACAATAATGGCACGATAACCACAACTTCGTCCACACCAACTATGCTCCCCAATACACTACTGTCCAACGTGAAAATGAAAATGACGTTGTTCTTGACCTCGCCTGCCAACTCTTCAATGTGAATACTGTGGTGCGATGTTCTGGTACGATGAACGACTTAATCGGAAAAAAACAAAAAATAAAAGTGTATATAGTCTATGTTGCCAACAAGGAAAGGTTGACCTACCTCTGTTAAATAACACGCCACCATTACTTGACGCACTCTTGGGCATCAATGAGATACTACGTCAAAACACTTTAGAAATAATATACGCTCATATAACACGGCATTTTCGTGGACTTCTTTCGGCGCTAAGTTTGATCCTAAATTAATTAACTCGCCCCGGACCCTACTCACTAATCCTATGCGGTGAAAACTACCACTTCATGGGATCTTTACTCCCACCAGACGGACAAGCTCCCCGATATTCTCAACTTATGTCCATGATCCGATTTGCGAAGTTAGTAATCGAATCTCGCAATTCCAATCTGCGGAAACAAATTACGACCATCTCTCATTCAACAACTACAAGAAATGCTTGATCAATACAATATCCTGACTAAAACTTTTAGACAAGTTCGTGCAGCTCTCCAACAACCCCAAAACAAAAATCTTCGTCTTCGAATTACAGGTCAACGTGTGCTTAATGGTAAACAATACGAATTACCGACTGGTACTGAACTAGCTGGTCTGATTCCTGGAGACTTTGAACCAAATCATTGTGACCGAGACATCATGTTAATAACTGTGCCTCTGGTCTACAACGGATTACAAGTATCCATCCACTCTTTGACTCACTACATTTTCCTTTATTATTCCACATGGAAACGACGGCTACCACAATTGTATTAGATATAACCCAATTCACACACCACGAGGACAAAAGAGGCAATGTGTAACCAACGCGAATATTACTGCTTCCGAATTCATATCGCAATACCGAAGGTAGAACACTACTCCGAGGTGGTAAAGCACTGCAACACTATTGCATTGATGCATTTACGACAGTAGAGCAAAATCGATTGACATACGTTGCGCAATAATAAAAAACACTACGCTCAGAAATATATAGCGAACTGCACAGAGCACTTGATCGTGGAGAAACAAACTCAAGGAACATCGGTTAGAATCATTTTACCATCATCATTTACAGGTACATATTTGTACATATACTCATACTAATTTTCAATACATGCAAACGATATACTAGAAACCATTTGTATACATCAATTTACGTATACTTCTGTCTGATCATAGGTGGCATGCGATATATGAAGCAACTCTTCTTAGACGCCATGGCTATATGTCATTACTTTGGAAATCCAGACCTATTCATAAACATTTACAAGTAATGCTCAATGGCCAGAAATAGTTAATGCTTTAAAGATAGTATCGGATCACGTGGAGAAGATAAACCAGCAATTGTCGCACGCGTTTTCCGAATGAAGCTGCAACATCTAAAAGATGATATCCACGATCACCAAATATTTGGTCGCACTGTTGCAGGTATGTTTACTGACGCTGTTCTTTATGATTATTCTTCATAACATTTTGTAATACCTATTACGCATAATCAGGCATGCACACGATAGAATTTCAAAAGCGTGGACTTCCTCACGTACACATTTTAGTATGGTTAGCTAACGACGCTAAACTCGATACATGCATACAAATAGATAAAATTATATCTGCTGAACTTCCAAACCCAATTAAAGATCCGATCGGTTATGCCAGTGTAACGAAATTCATGCTCCACGGTCCATGTGGCAGTGATAATTCAAAATCACCTTGTATGGTGATGGAAAATGTAAAAAAACTTCCCAAAACCATACAATTCAGAAACTACTTTTGACAGACATGGATACACATCATACAAACGTAATATGACAGAAATTACAACAACTAAATCAGGAAAATTTTCTTGATAATAGATACGTAGTCCCATATAATAGATACCTAATCGTTAAGTACCAAGCTCATATTAATATCGAAATATGTCACAAAGGCCAACTTATTAAATATTTGTTCAAATACATTACTAAAGGACCAGATCGTTCTAAAGTAGTTGCAGAACCGACTTCAAACTTAGAAGATACAAACTCGATCAAAAAACTCACTGCCAGTAGACGAAATCGCACAATATTTAGATTGTCGTTCCATATCATGTTACGAAGCAATTTGGCGTCTATTTGATTACCAAATTCACGAACGAAACCCAAGTGTTGTCCGTCTTTGCATACACATGCCACATAGCCAATCAATTTCATTTCAACCATCACAAACAGTTCGTAGTATCATCGGCAGACCAGGTATTACAAATACAATGCTCACACAATGGTTTGTACTTAACCAACGTGATTCATCAGCACGCAAATACACTTATGATCAAATACCAAATGCATATGTGTGGTCTACACAACTAGATGATTGGTCTCCACGTAAACAAGGATTTGCAATTGGCCGAATTCCATCTGTTCCAGCTGCAAGTGGCGATATTTTCTATTTACGAATGTTACTCGGCAAGATATCTGGTGCATTCAGCTTCAAGGATTTAAGAACATTACACGGAGTAGTGTATGAGATTATCAACACACATGTCAAGCTATGGGTCTATTATCAACAGATGACGAATGGGATTTGGTTATGGCAGAAATTAGTAGATGGGGTCATCCTACCTTAATACGTTCAGTATTTGTGTCGTTACTCATCTTTTGTCAAGTTGCAGAACCGGCAAATTATTAGCTAATTGGTGGGAATCTATGTCCGATGATTTTGCTTATAGAAGACAACAACTAGACGATATCGAATTCACTCAAAACCCATCAATACAGCTATATGACCAACTCCTAAACGACTTAAACCGTTTACTTCGTTCATATTCATCTAGCTTAAAACATTTCAATCTGCCAGAACCAATGACACCAACACACAACAACACAATCTGAACACCACAACACACTATCAATATGACTGTCAAATAGAAGAATCCAGATCACAAAGAACATTATACTTCACTAAATGATGACCAGGTTCAAGCATATTCATCAGTAATGGACGCAATAAAAAACAATAAAGGACAACTTTTTTTCCTACATGGTCATGGCGGTACAGGAAAGACATTCTTATATAATTGTATTATCTCAAAAGTTAGAAGTACAGGTGGTATCACATTAGTAGTAGCATCATCAGGAATTGCGGCCACTCTTTTACCAGATGGAGTTACGGCACATTCACGATTTAAAATCCCACTTGAAATTGACAATCTATCTACTTGCATGGTAAAAAAGGGATCGAGGTAGCTGAATTACTAAAGAGTGCAACTTTAATAGTATGGGATGAGGCACCAATGATACATAGACTAGCTTTTGAAGCAGTAGACAGAAACATGTGCGACATTATGAACATGCCATTATCTGGAGAAAATTATTTACCATTTGGTGGTAAAGTGGTTTTACTCGGTGGTGACTTCCGCCAAATTTTGCCAGTTGTTCCAAATGGCAGCCGCGCAGATAATATTAATGCAAGCCTACCACGGTCTTATTTGTGGACATTTGCACTTTACTACACTTAAAAATCAACATGCGAATAACTAACCATGCAATAAATACCACTCCCATGTTTGACGGCCTTACATTCCCAAATTGGGTACTAGCAGTCGGTAATGGAACACTTAATACACAATCAAACTCAAAATCTACAACATCTAATGATCTCATTACAATCCCCGCTCAATTTCTAATTCCACCCACTAACAAACCAATTGCTGAATTAATTTCACGAGTGTACCCCTCCTTCCAACAATCATATCAATCACTAGAATATATAAAATCAAGAGCCATAGTAAGTCCAACTAACGTCGTAGTATCAGAGATTAACGATTTGTTACTCGCTCAAATACCAACCCCACAAAAAATATATTTTAGTGCGGACTCCTTATCACCAACAAAAACAAATTACTGCACTCGAAACAGAATACCCAGTTGAATTCCTCAACTCTTTATCGTTCAACGGCATTCCCGAACACAAACTAGAATTAAAAACCATTGCACAGTGGTAATGTTGCTTCGTAATATTAATCCATCAACTGTAGCATTAGATTAGATATTACGGATAACAGATGGCCATTTACACTCAGAAGACGACAATTCCCAATACGAGTATGTTATGCTATGACAATAAATAAAAGCCAAGGACAAACCCTTGATCATGTTGGAATATATCTGCCAAAAACCAGTTTTTAGTCACGGCCAACTTTATGTCGCAGTTTCTAGAGTTCGATCTGCTGATGGTTTACATATACTCATATCAAATGATCAGCAAAATCACCTAACCAAACAAAAAAATTGTATATCAAGACGTACTTAACGAGATATTGGAAGTCAACATTGATAACAGATAATAATATATACAAATTTAAAAACCTACCAATTTGAGTACTGGCCGGTACAATTTTTTGAACTCAACACTACTAATTATTCATTCCTTATACAATTGGCTTTCCTAAAATTATAGAAACTCGAGCTAGATCCATATAGTTTGATTTCTGCATCACCTCTGACGACAAGGGTTGCTTTTGTCGCGTTTTCACCTCCTCCACGAACCACAGCACCAGCTTTCGCATCCGCTCCCGCATTTGGTTAAGGTTCGATTCTTTAATACTCCTGCGAACTCTGTCTGTTTCACTTTAGTGAATCCAATTAAACTTATTCGGTTTTCCTTGCAGGCTAAAGATTGGGATAATATGAAATAAGGATAGCAGACGGTGGATTCGTACGCTGACAAAGGAGCCAAGGTAATACCTTGGCTGCTGATGCTGATGGACACATTGATCGGCAAGCAAAAAAATATAGAAAACCAATCCAGAATGAAATCTTATTCCCAAAAATTTGAAAACTATTCCCGGAAACAAGTTTTCGAATATGGTTAGATCTTTAACGATGATGGTGCATCAAAGCAAGGACGACGACGTAGAAGCCACAAAGAGATCGAAGACCAGTGATGCAGATCAGAAGTGAAAAGTATTGTTTTGCCGAACCTGAATCTCTACTTCTTCATCTACTACTACTATGCAATCGTGGATGATAGTTCATGCTCCAACACTGTCATACCCGTCTCCGTTAAAAAACAAATGCCTGTAAGTATACGAGCTGATTTTGTGTTCGATCATCCATTTTCACTTCATTTGATGAATCTTCATTCTAAACTTTTTAATGTAGGAGATTGGCTTTCTTTTCTCTGGCGATTTTGCTGTTATGGCTTTACTGGCCTAGAGGAGACTCGTGTTCGATAATTACTAATTCTCCAGGCACGCTCTCTGTTTCCGTAGTTTTGATTTTCTCTTTGTCTCATTGCTTTAGTTTTTGAGGGGATCATTTTGTAAGCCCTTGCCTTGCACTCTGTTTGAGATGCTCTTTTGGCTTTCCTCACCTTTTGCACATCCAGAATTACCAATTCATCGAAAAAGATACAAATTTCCCATAATTTTTGTGCTCAAAATTCACGATTCACTTCAATTCAGTTATGCCCCCTCAGTGATTTTGTTCAGACTCAACTTCAATCAAATACCATCGAATCATTCTCAGACTAATAATTGAACTGAATTTCAGGAAGACCACAATGTTTCGAAGGTTCATTTTCCGATGTCTCAGGTGTCTTGCGCAACTAGATATCCCCCTCGAGAAACAAGATCGATTTTCGTCAGCTTCAAAATAATCTCGAACACGATTCCTACTAAAAAAAATAACAGTTACCTTCATCATATGATCTAAATCATGCTACTCAATTACTTGCAGAGATTTCATAGGCGAATGAAGCACCATGTCACCATTCAAGGCTTACTCTTTACTGCAATCTACAGAAGACACCAACAAGTTTCTATTCCATGTAGCTGACTATTGCTTATAACATAGGTAACCTTGAAGTGTACCTTTACAACTTCATGTTGAAGGTGTTTTATAGTATAGAGTATTTTAAAACAAGGCCTCAATAAATTCTTTGAAAAATCACTAGAGAAATGGTTGTTATCAGATTCTACAGTCATGAGCAGCCCTCTTCTGTACACAATACTTATAGAATTATTTATCTTCCATATGTTTACTTTATATTTGTGTGAAGATTGACTTCAATATAAAAATGAAAAGACATTGCATTGTTAGCCCTTACTTACTCAAATTCGTTTATGAAGATATTTCATCCATTTTGATGGAACTTCTGTTTCTTTTTCCTTTCATGAACTGGGACGCAGTTAGCTATGCCTGAAGAGACCTCGATCGGTGCTTCGATAAAGTCTGCTCATAGGCTACGGGTTAAACGGCTTAAACGCACCTTCTCATTGTCAGAGCTCTTGCAGGTGTTGTTTCTCTACTGTTTTACACTTTGCTTTTGCTTTCACAGGATTATTATAATTTTAAACCACCAGACTTCTAATCTAAGCCGCTGACAGAGTTAGAGACCCACGCTGCTCGAGTATCCAATAAGGAACCAAAAAAAACCCTCCAGTCTTCACCATGTCCATCAATTTGTAAGTATCACTTTGATTGTCATTATTTCCCTAAGAACATAACTTCGACTCATCTTGCTTCCCTACTCATTCATATCTGCAGATCATATATCACTCGAACATAATTGTTCATGTTTTGATGTTTTATTGTCTATCACAGTTATAATATGGCGTGTTGCTTGGAATCAAACGAAATTGACAACAACATCGCAGAAGCATTTGAAGTTCGTAAGGAAGAGATAGTGCACTCAGCTACTGCAAACAAAAAGATGAAACCTTGGAAGGACAATACTACGTACCTAATTTATGTTTTGTATTGCCAGTGGTTTTCTTCTTGAACAATTGCCTGTATATGTGCATATTGTGTAACGAAACTGTTCATCAATGGCTGAAAAATACGAACTTTTTTCTTACGATCGTCCGAATTGAATTATAATCAAATTGCTTTAGGACATTCACGATTGCATGCAATTGATGAGTACACAGTTCGACTTATCTAAATTGAAAAATTACTAACTTTTAGCTTACAATCGTCACGAATTGAATTATAATCAAATTATTTAGGACATTCACGCTTGCATGCAATCGTTAGAGGAAATTGAGAATGATATCGTGTATTCGTGTAATCTCTATGTTCTGGTTATTTGTTTCCTTTCTAGCATCGTAACTTCCTAGACTGTAAGGATACTCTTCCTTCATGCTACTTTCACCCTAGACTGTGACAATACTCTTTCACATATTCACATACTCTAACCGCTGTCGCACACGGGTTGTTATATTCATATTACACTGCCGCAGCAACGCGCGGCCACGGAACCTAGTAAAGATTAAAGAAAGAAAGACTTCCAAGTCAATCTATACGACGTCGGAGGAAGCAATCAACTTTATTGTCATGACGGGGACTAATCGTGATATTTTACAAGTTTCAGTATTTTGTTATTTAAAGTAAAAGGTTGACCAGTATGTCATTTTAGGAAGTAGAGGGACCAAGTTGTAATAGGAAACAGCTATAAAGCTGATGAGCGGTAACCGTTAGAATTATCAAATATCTATTTTCTCTCAAATGAGGCTTCTGCCTTTCTCCTTCTCAACTTCACCTTTATTCTCTTCTTCCTAACTCTATTTCTGTCTGATTATCCTTGTCAGAGATATCCAGATCCTACCGGGAATTACAAATGGTATCAGAGCTAGTCCTCTGGCTCCTCTAAGACTGTAATGGAAGACCACTTCCTCCATATGAGCTTCCAATGTTTTCTGGTGTCTCTGACCCGTCTCCATGGCTTGAAGCTTGTATTAGGTTGTTTAACCTCTATGAAGTTCCTGCAGATGAGATGGTAGATGAAGCTGGGTGGTTTCTCGAAAATGAAGCATACTTTTGGTTTTAGAGTGGGAGAATGGACGACATCCATTAGAATGGAACGAGTTCTCTCGAGCCATTTCCTTTCGATTTGGATGTTCTACCCCCAAGCCTATCACAACAACTCATGTTGTAGCATCTGTTGGGTTCTGTTCTTCCATATATTCCTTAACTGTGGAGCCGATTGGTGTGGACAATGTCGCTTTAGAGCTACCAATCATTTCAGAAACTACTGTCCATCCCTTCTTGCTCTTCACTAACTGATTCTGACTTGAGGAGACAGAGAAGTACACTGATTTTGGGTGTGGATTTTAGTTCAGGTGATTTCTACTTTCCTGAGGGTGGTGAATGTGTGCTCGGTTTATGGGGTCGGGGAGTGAAAAAATGGAAGTTTCCCAGGGTTTGTAAGTTAGATTCTAATCCTAATTGTTACTGCATCTCTATGGATCCACAAGCACATGGGTATTTACTCCATTGCACCCAACATTATAAAGAATTAGAGCTGCCCACCAGGTGTTCGACAAAAGTCATCAGTCAGCTCCTGTCCAATCTATCTTCTATGACCACATTGCTCGAAGTCTATCTTACTGCCAAGGTGATGTTCAAGTTTGTTGGTTTCTCTTCATTTTTCCAACTCCTTAAAGTTTGACGTTGATTTTCAAATGATGATTGAGGTACGGGACCGAGATGTGAAGAAATGGAAACTTAGTTTTTTGACTGTGGGATAGGAATTCTTATGATAATTACAATTCTGTGGAATCTCAAGGACAGGGAAAGTCTCTTTGCCTTATAGAACCTTATAAGAAGTGGGAAATTTCATACAAGTGTTAAGTAACATGCAGAGAGATTGTGCAAAAGGGAAGTCCATGAGTTTGCAGGTGTAGAGATTACTTGTTTGATGCTGGTGGATTTATACAACTTATATAATTCAAGGCCATTTGCATACTCACAAGAAGTGAAGATTAGTACATGTGACAAGGATGCAGGGGTATTGAAAACTGTCACTACTGAGGAGGAGTCTAACCTTGTTGCTTGGCCAATTTTGTCCCACTCACCCTCTAGTCACCTTTTTGAGCCTGTTGGTTCCTCTTGGAAAGCTTGTTAGTGGATCATGGGGCGTCGGAGGTTAAAGGACGTGGCTATCAGGATAGACATGCTGGGAGAAACGGTGACCCAACTTTCTAACTTCTCCACTTCATTGATTCAGCTAATTGAAGTGTTTGCTTTCAACCGTTCGTAACAGGTTTAGACATATCAGTTTGGGTTTTTTATGGGTCACAAACTTACGGGTGGAGGCCACTCATGAACATCTATAACCTTGAATGTTGGTTTGGTGAAGCTTGTTACTGTTATTTTGTTGATTTGGTTAGCAGGGGTTTTATATGAGCTCAATCGTCTCGAGTTCAAAGGGCCTTATATGGACTTTATAGTACAAATTCATGCAAGCCGGAGCACGAAGAATGGTATAGCTAATCATTTTCAAGACTTGAGGATAAGTCTATTCCCTAGTTGGGGAGAAGAAGGTAAGAGGAGGACAAGTATGTTCTGTAGCCACATACATGATGGCTGCTACTCCATTGATAGAATAGCCAAGTTAGATGGGGTGGCTAAGGAGCAAATGTTCTTATGAAAATGCTAAAGGAACTCTACCGGGGTAAGCTCAAATCTTACACTTTCTTTTCTAAGAAAACAGCCAGCTTTTCATTGCATTTAGTCCTCAGCCAAGAACTCAGTAAGAAGTCTTCAATGGGTGCCTTCATTATTATTGATTTTCTCTAGAGTAATGAAGACAAACTATTTTAAAAAGAGAGCTTAGAAGAATTGTCAGGTGTGCTCAAGTGTTCAATGGAATTGGAAATTGGATGGGCTAATTACAAAACTATAAATGTTGAGTGCCTTACTGAAGCCACTAGCACGGCATCTTCTCTTGACATTGATGTTTTCCTTGCCTTGTGGAAAACGGAAATTGCTGCTACCAAGAAGATTTATGTGCTAGTTGGGTATGGAAGTCCTTCGCGATGAAGATAGAGTCCAACCAAAGTTTTAGTTCTGATGCTCCTAATGATGTTCGGACAGTACTAAAAGGTTGCAATACTTGGATATCTCGCTCCTTGTGTGCTCCGTGGTTCAGATTATGTTGACATTCCTTTTTGCATCAACTTATATGCGAGTGGTGTCATGGGAATTATCACGAATGGTGCAACAAGAGGGTGTTCCAACTTCGTCTACTTAGCCAAGAAGCACCATGAAAGTGAGCTGTATTTACTGGTAACAAAGACCATGAAGGAAGAGAGTTTTGAAGAAGCAAGAATTGTTCATGATCAGCATTCTCAAGTACATCCACTTCTCTATGCCTTGTTTTAGCCCATCCATCAATTGACCCATTCTCAAGTTGTGATATCCAAGTACAAAGTGATTGCAGACAAAACTCCTGTAAGTTTGGCTTCTATTTCATGCAAATGTTTCTGCAAATTGCATTTGAGGTGGAATTGCTCCTTGGGCTGCAATTATACTTTCATGTGTGGTATTTTGATGTGGAGGTTTGGTGAAATAATCAAGAGTATTAGGGCTGCTGGTTATATTCTTCAAGTGAGTACTTCAATGATAGTGGGTGATACTCTTCATGTCCAACACCTGTGCCGAAGGATAATACAGGAGTTGTTGTCATACTCACTAGGAACTTTGATGACCTGCTAAAACACATGGGAAACTTCAGGACACTTCATGAAAAAGATGCTGAAGCGTTGGGCTACCGCTTACTAATTAGAGGCTTGAGGACAAGCCTCATTTGAAGGAGAGGGGATTGTCATGACGGGGACTAATCGTGATATTTTACAAGTTTCAGTATTTTGTAATTTAAGTAAAAGGTTGACCAGTATGTCATTTTAGGAAGTAGAGGGACCAAGTTGTAATAGGAAACAGCTATAAGAGCTGATGAGCGGTAACCGAAAAACCCTAATCAAGAATTATCAAATATCTATTTTCTCTCAAATGAGGCTTCTGCCTTTCTCCTTCTCAACTTCACCTTTATTCTCTTCTTCCTAACTCTATTTCTGTCTGATTATCCTTGTCAGAGATATCCAGATCCTACGGGACATTACATTTATCCTGTTCTCTTCACCCATTCATTCTTCGGCTCTGCAAATTTTCTCAGCTGCCAACACAGCCACCGCTCGGCTTTAAAGTATAATCCCTCGTCCAAGTCGCGGAGTCAGTAAGTTGATTTTTTTTTTGTTTTCCCCAATATCGAGCTTGTTTAACCCTAGAGCTAGCTTCCATGTTTTCTCCTTTTACATTTTGCAGCAAAAGGATGGTGGGACTTTCGGTTGGAGAGCAGCATTTCATCAAAGGAGGCATTGATCACAACATCCGATGTGACGGCCGTAAGAGAGACTCTTACCGCCCTATTTTCGTTTGAAACTGGTGTCATTCCTCAGGTTAGCTGGATTGGATTAATGGATTTCCCAATCTTCTTACCTTGTTTAGGGTTTTTTTTATTTTTATTTTATATTTTTATCAATTAGGCTCTCTAAAAAAAAATTTTTTTTATCAATTAGGCAAATGGCTCGGCTCGTATCAGGATGGGAGCAACAGAGGTCATTGCTAGCGTCAAGGTACTCTATAATCTATCTTGCTGTTTCTCAACCTTTCTGATGCTCATAGTTATTTACTTCCATGTTCAATGCTTGCCTTCCTGAATATTGCTTCCATTGCCCCCTAGACATGACTCTGTAGAATTGTGCAGGCTGAGCTCGGAAGGCCAAGTGCTTGCAAATCCGGACAAGGGGAAAGTTGCCATCTTTGTGGATTGCAGTCCAGTTGCTGAACCGACATTTGAGGTTTCATTACAGCTCTCTACTTCATGTGCTAGTGTTTTTTCGTTAATGGTCTGAACATTAGATGTGTCTAGAGATAATAAACAATTGGTTTTAATACCCTATTGCAGCATTGTTCTGTTGATTTGCATTGTTAAGTCTGTTTTTAGG
>JAVBHU010000094.1:0-42836 GCA_034768395.1 Linum lewisii | reverse complement strand
CCCTTTTAATTAGCCAGCGGTTTCTGCCTCAGCGGCCCTAAACCCCTCTCTCCGGGCGTGCCCCCAAATTTTGAAATGGTTTTGAGGGGAGGGGAAAAAAAACTTCACCGGTCCTATCATTTCTTTTTCCCTTTTTCCCTTTCCTCACCCTCTTCACACCCCTTTGATTGTTCCTTTTAGGATTTGCCCAAAAGACGGCAGACCCTTAGGAAGGGAAGGGACTGGAGCGGGCGCAATTAATGCTTGATTGGAGTAGGGGCTCCCCCGGGCCCTTTGGGTACGATCTAATAAATGCAGATGACATAAAGTTGATTGAGGAGGGGGAGCCGTTGGAGACCCCAAAGGTCTTCCTTAAAACCCAAAGAACAGAAAATTTCCACATCCCCCCAAGGGGTTGGCATGCCCCTTTGGGGATGGGCAGGTCCCCCCGGGGGGATGAACAAAGCCAATCGGGGGATTGGGGGGGGGGGAAGCTATTTTGAGGGGGCATTTTTAAATAGGGGGTTTTTAAAATTAAGGGTACATAACAACTTTTGACGTTGACAGAGAAAGCTTTAATTGAATTGGGGGCGGCTACCCAACAAAATGGTTCTGGGTTTTAAAAACCGGGCTTCACTATCAAAAAACCTCGCTATTGTCGTAGGCGAGTCTGTTTCCCCCCCATTGACATTCATTGTCTTTGAAGTTTAAAAAAACCCCAACCCCTCAATGCCCCCCCCCATGTTTTGGGAAACACGTTGGGGGACAACATTTGATTGTACTTCAGTGCTACTGCTTAAACCCTTTTAAGTTGTCCCGGGGCAAACCTTTTTGACTCAAATTACTGTAAGTCGCGAACCCATCCCCATTATTGAAAGGGTGGAATAATTTTCAACATCATATTCCCCCAATTTTTTTTAAATCATCATCTGGTCTCCAATTTTTGGGGGGCTGGAAAATTTGTAATAAAACCTATAAAATGTGTCCCTGTAGTGGTTGTGTAGAAGATGATGAGCTTCAACATTTTCCTCGAACCCTTCTCTATCAGCTACCCTTTCCAACACAAGAATTGATGCCCCCCTCATCGTTGACATCGTTAAGGTAAACCCAACGAGATTTTTTTCGCCCCCCCCCGCAATTACATGAACTACTTTTAATGATGAGCAACATGTTTTTAAAGTGGATTGTAAATGGTCCCCCTTATTGTGGCATCCCATCGTTTTCAAACTTGTTTTTTGGGAAAAAACCTCCCTTTTAAACCCATTTAAATTTCGGGTTTAAATTTGGTTTTAATGCTTTTTTTATTTATTTTTCCGGGGTTGTTTCAGTAAAAGGGAAATACTCCCCCCTGCTAACCCTGTCTTAGGGGGAAATTTTTTATTAAATAGATAAAAAAAGATTGTTTAAAAGTAGGAAAGTGTTTTCAAATAAAATATTCACAGCTTTTTTATCTACAACAGAAAAGAAATAAAATAACACATTTGTTTAAATCACGATACAGTTGTATCTTTATCACCCTCCCGTAACCCAAAAAAGGGCATCTAGACTTTGAGTTTGGGAAACCGCAATAAAAGAAAATCGGGCGTAGAGAGAGGTTTGGTGAGTACATCTGCTATTGATCTTGGGTGGAGTTTTAAAAGCAAAATGAAAAAAAATCGACCGCCACCTTTTCTCGAAAAAAAGTGAAAAATCAATTTCGAGATGTTTGGATCGCGTTTTGGAAGCCCGGGTTTGGGAAACATTGTATGTACATATTTTTGCTTAAAAAGAGTAGCCAAATCATTGTATAGGCGAGTGATGGCCCCGACGGGACCCCGATGGCCGTATCCCCCCCGCCACCCCGGGCCCAAAAAGGGTTTTGGGAAAATCGTGCTAACTGTCACGATAAAATGAAGGAAAAAGAAAAGGGAAAATTTGTCAGGGGCTGATTTTCCTTTTGGTGCTGAATAATGCTGAACCCCAAAAATCTGAGCCTCCATGAGTTTGGCCCCACAAATTTAATGGCTATAAAAAATTTAGAGTGTCAGAAAGGGAAAAAAGTAATTTTCAAAACAATGTGTTTTAAAATGTGGGAAAAATAACCCGAAAAATAGGGGAAAAAGAGTACTCAATTTTTTTATTTTTTCTTTCCTTTTTAATGATTCAAATACAAATCATTAATTCGAAAGGTTTTATAAACATGTTTCGTAACATTGAGAATTACTTTCGTATTAGTTATGTGGGCATAAAATAAAAAAAAAAAAAGGAGAGAAAAAAGAGGGGAAAAGAATGTAATACTTTTGGGACTTAATTCGTAACACTTGTTTTTCTTGAGAAAAAAAAAAAAAAAGGAGAGAAAAAGAGAGGGAAAAAGAATGATTTTTTAAAATTTTTAAAAGGAGGGAAAAAACACATTCCCCTTTCTTCTTCTTCTTTTTTTTTTTCTTCTTCCTTCTTCTTAAAATTTTAAAAAAGGAAAAGAAAAAGAGAGGGAAAAGAATGTAATACTTGGGGACTTAAAATTTGTAACACTTTGGGATTTTGTTCGTATGGTTTTTTAGCATGTTTCGTTTAAAATTTTTTAGAACCAATTTCGTATTTGGGGTTTTAGCAAGTTTCGTATGGGTTTGGGATCATGTTTTGTAACAAATTTTAGAATTATTTGTATTAGTTATTGGGCATAAAATAGAAAAAAAAAAAAGGGGGAGGAAAAAAAAGGGGAAAAAGAATGTAAAAACTTGGGACTTAAATTTTTAAACCCTTTTTTTTTTTTTTTGAGAAAAAAAAAAGGGGGGGGGGGGGGGAAAAATTTTGAATTTTGAAAAAAGGGGGGAAAAAAATTTTCCTTCTTTTCTTCTTTTTTTCTTTCCCCTTTCCCTTTTTCTTTAAAAAAAAAAAGAAGAAAAGAGAGGGGAAATTTAAAAGAAAAAACTTTTGGGAATTTTAATTTTGTTTAAAACTTGGTACTTTTTTTGTATGGTTTTATACTTTTTCGAAATTTTTTTAAAAACAATTTCCCTAGGGGGTTTAAAAAGTTTCGTATGGTTTTTTGGGTATTTTTCAAATTTTTAAAATACTTTCGTTTTAAATTATGGGGGGCAAAAAAAATAGAAAAAAAAAGGAGAGGAAAAAAATAGGGAAATGAAAAGTAAAAATTTTGGGATTAATTTTTTAAGACTTTTTTTCCCTTTAAAAAAAAAAAAGGGGAGAAAAAGAGAGGGAAATGAATGATTTTGATTTTTAAAAAAAAATGGAGAAATTTAAATTTCCCTTTTTTCTTCTTCTTTTTTTCCCCTTTCCCTTTTTTCTTCTTTTTCAAATTCTTTTTCTTCTTTTTCTCCCTTCCTTCCCTTTTTCCTTTCCCTTTTTTTTTTCCCCCTATTCTAGATCTAGTTTTTTTTTCTTCTTTTTTCGTCTTCCCCTTCCTTTCTTTTTCTTCTTATTTTCTCTATTCCGATCTAAATTTTTTTTTTCCTCTTCTTTTTTTTTTCCCTTTTTTCTTTTTTTCTTTTAAAACCAAAACATTACGAAAAAAAAAAATGTGAGGAAAACAACAAAAAAGTTTTACGAAAGAATTTGAAAACGAAATGTTAATGAAAATTTACGAAAGTTTTGAAAAAAAAAAAAGGGAAAAAAAAAAGAGGGGAAAAAAGGAACGAAAGAAAAAAGCAAAAATTTTTTAAAACAAAAAACAGCCCAAAATTTATTATGAAAATTGATAAAAAATTTTTACAAAAACTATTTAAAAACAAAAAACAAAGTTTTAAGGGAAAGGTTACAGCTTTTAAAAACCCCAACATATTTTAAAAAACCAAATTTAGGGAAAAAAAAAATTTTTGGCACCCCAAACAAAAAAAACAGGGAAAATATAAAAATACAAAGATTATACAATTAAGGGGGTTTAGCACTCTCCCCGGACGTTTTAAATTTCGAAAAAGCCCCAAACCCTCCGACGTGCATTCCCCCGCATAATGAACAAAACAAATTTTCTCTTTGTTCATGAAAAATTGAGGGGAAAAAAAGGAAAAGAAAAAGGAGAGAAAAAAAAAGAAAAAAATTTGGAGATTTTTTTTTTTTAAAAATTTGGAGAAAAAAAAAAAAATGGTGATTTTCCCCAAATTATGGGGGATTTTTTTTATGTTAGATTTGATTTTTCCCGGTCAGATTCGTAATACATTTTTTTTAAAAACCAAAAAACCCCTCGCGAATTGGGTTCAGCCATTCAGGAAAACCCCCCTTTAAACCCAAAAAAAAAAAGGGGAAAAGAAATCAAAGGGGGTAAAATTTTTTAAAAATTTGAAATAAAAGCAGAAAAAAATTTACAAAGAAAAGCTCCCCAAAATTTATGTTTTCCTTTTTAGGCCCAGTGATGCTTTAAATCTCCCCCTTTTTTTTTGCAGGGGGGGAGGGGGCCCCCTTTTGGGGAAATCTTTAAAGAAATCCCAAATTTTACTTTTTTAAAAGGTTTAAACTTCCCGGGGGTTTTACGTAAATAAACTATGGTTATAAAAAGGGGGTTTTAACATAATAATAAATTTTAAAAACTATTACAAAAATAAAGATACCACACAAAAAAATCTGTCTTTACGGGGCCCCGCCCGTGTTTAGCGTGGGCTGCGCCCAAACGCTAAAGGTTTTTAAGGTCGCCCCGGAAAAAGGGGCGCCCCCAAATTCATCCGCGCAAATTTTTAGGGGGGGTTTCGCTTGCACCGACGCTAAATTCTTTTAAAAACAAACCCACCAAACCCCCTTTTACCGACCCGGCGCCCCCCAAAACCCCCAATTTTTTTGTTCCCTTTTTTTTTTTTTTGTTTTAAAATTTTCATTTCATTTTGCCACCCCCATTTTTTTTTAAAAGGGCCCAATCATCACCCCCAATTTTCCCCAGTTATACAATTTGGTATTTAATTTTTTAGCCCCCTTTTTGGGGCACTTCTTCCCAAACCCAGTCAAACCCTTGACCGATAAACCCGTGAGGTGGCGGGGGGCGGTTGGGGGGTTGGGGGGGTTGCGGGGGCGGGGGGGCGTCGGCGGATGGTTTTTCCCGGGGGGCGGGGGTTTCGTTGGCGGAGGAAGGAAGGCCGCGGGAATGGACTTCCCGGCGGGCGGGGGGCTGGGCCCGGGGGGAAGGGGGCCCGGGGGGGAAAGGGGAAGGGGGGGAAGAAAAGAAAAAAAGAAGAGGGGGATCTGGAGAAAAGAAAAAAAGGGGAAAAAAAAAAGCTTGGAATTGGGGGGAAAGGGGGAAAAAGGGAAGGGAAGAAGGGTTTGGGGGAAGAGAAAGAAAAGAAAAATTGGTCTGGATTTTGGAGGGAAAGGAAAGAAGAAGAAAAGAAGATTTGAGCTCAAAAGAAAGAAGAAAAGGAAGAAGAAGAAGTTTCAAAATTGGGGGTTGGGGTGGGGTGAAGGTTTAAATATTAGGTTTTTTTAAAAGGGGGCGCTGGCCCCACGTAAAAATGTCGGTAACCGACGCTAAACCTGGGGTTCCCCCGGCCCTTCCTTTTTTTGCCGAAAAAACCAAATTTTGCGTCGTTTTTGGGGAAATTTTTTAAAACGTGGGGGCCCCTTTTCGCCCCCACGCAAAAAACCCCTTGGGGCAAAGGGAGTCAAGGGTTTGCGTGGGGTTTTTTTAACGCCCCACGCAAAAAATCTTTTCCCCCCCCCCCGACCGACGAAAAAAAACAATTTTTTGTAGGGAAAACCCCTCTTTTAGTAAGGGGTTACTTTGACAAAAATAAATTTTTTTTTAAATAAAAACCCGGGTAAACATATAATAGCGGGGTTTTAAAATAATTTCAATTTTTTCATAACTTGAAGGCATTAGGAGGTCAAACGCAATAAATTTCAGAGTTATAAAAAACGACATGTTGGGGTTACCCTAATGCCTTTTTTACTTAAATTTAAAAAAAGTTAAAATTTTTTAAGTTAAAAAGAAATAACTTTGTTATTGCAAACTTAAATAACCTACTTGTACGTAACTTTCCCTTTTTAACTTTTTACTTTAAAATATTATTTTTACAAAAAACTTACGTAACAAAAGATTATTTTTCAAAAAACTTAATTTGACATTTATGAAATTTCCCTTTTTACAAAAAACCCTTCCCCGAAACTATGTTTTTTTCGTAACAAAACTTCAAATTCCCCTTACTTAAGTCAAAAACTTTGTACTACTTATCACATTTCAAAGACACCCCCAAAGGTCCCTTTAGAAAATTTCCAAAAAAGGGGAAAAAACTGAGGTTTTCCCCTCAATTTACCACAGAGTGGACAAAAGAAAATCAAACGTGAAAGTTTTATAAATCATTTCCCACATGACTCGTAAACTTTGGGGCCCTTTCAAACGTACGTTTGGCTAGTGGCGTGCTTTTTTCCTCACCCAAATGCGAAAATTCATTTGTGGGAATGGTCCCTCGGCACCATGAAAGGTCACATCTCTTGGTTGTTTGTCTCAACAACTGTTTTGGGAAAAAAAAATTGGGAAATTCTCTGGGGTTTTTAAAATTTCTCTAAATTTTGGGGGCTTTCCCTTAAGTTTATCGAAAAAAAAAATTTTTTTGGATATTTTAAATGTGTAGTTTCTTAGAAAGAAAAAAAAAAAAAAAAAAAACAAAGAAAAAAAATACAAAATCCCCCAAAATTTAATTCCTCCTTTTTTTTTTAAACCCGGGACTTTTTGTCATCTTACTTTGAATTCACCCTAAATTTTAAATTTCTCACCCTTTCATCAAGAATTCGGGGGGGTTTTCCGATTTCCCGGGGGTGGTCCACTCCAAATTTTCAATTCTAGACAACCCCAAAATTTTTTTTTTTGCGAAACAAATAAAAAAATTTTTTGAATTCTAATTGGGGCCCCAAAATTTTAAAAAATTTCCCCACCCCCAAAATTTCCCTCGGGGAAAAAAGCCCCTTTAAATTTCCCCCCAAAAAAATTTTATTCACCAATGCATTTAAACACATAAAAAAACTTGATCTATCCGAACAAAACCCATGTGTCCCATAATTTAAACATTCACACCATCCAATTTTTTTTTTTGTAAAAAATTTTTAAAAAAAAAAAATGAAAAAACCACCCAAAACCTCAAATTCCAATAACGAAATAAAAACAAAAACTTCAATTTTAGGGGGGCCAAACCCCCCTTACAAAAAAAAAATAACTAGTTTGTAAACCTTAAACTTGTGGAATTTTTTTTTTTTCCCAAAAGCTCCCCCAAAACCATTCTTTTCATTTTGATCTTTCAATTATCACGTATATGAAATTATATCTCTTTAATTGGTGTTAAAATAAAATTAAGGCCCCCAAAAATTGGTTAAAAACATTTAAAACGAAAAATTACGCCTAGCATTCACCCCATCTCTTTGGGGAAAATTTTTAATTTTCGAACTGAAAAAAGCAAAAACCCAACACCCCCAGGACCCTTTAATTTAATGTCCTTCTCCAATCCCCGTTGGAACCCTACAAAAAGGGGGCGCCCCTATCAGTACTTCAACTGCAACTTTTCCCAGCTTGAGGGTATAAACGCCCCCCCCATAGGGGGCCCGGGTTGTTGGCCCCCATCAAAGGTCGCCAAACTTAGGTTTGGGTTTTTTCTTCAGACTTTTTTCCCCCCTTTTTCCACCCCCCTTTAATGCTCTTTTATTCAATTTTTTTTTAAAAGGTTTTTACCTTGCAAAATCATGTAAGCTTTGATCTTTTTTTCACCCAAAAAATCAACATTGCCCCTTTCTAAAAATATCAATGTTTTTGGGCCGTCACTTGCCAATTTTGTAACAAAAAGGGAACCCCGCTAGCAAAAAAAGTAGAGTGGCCCTTCCCGGTTATAAAGCCGGGGTTTAAAGGCAGACAACCGCTCCCTGCACCCCATTAAAAGGTTGCAGCACCCGTTTTGGGGGTTTTAACATCCTTCCTGAAGTATTTGTCCCCCTTTTACCATTAAAAAACCCCTTAAAAGGGATCCCCTAAAAAATGCAAACTCTTTTGATGACCCCAAGATAAAAAAACGTTTTCCATTTCCATTTTCCTTTTTTTTTAAAGAGGTAGATTTTTTAAGGCAGAGCCCCTTTTTCTGCATTGGGGGCAAGGGCCAACGTTCCCTGCTTATAAAAGAAACTTAGTTATCCTAGGGGGGTTTTTGATTAATAAAACTTAAAACTCGTCCATCTTTACCCCAAAATTTTTTTATCTTAAAAACCCCTTTTTTAAAAACGCTGCCTGCCCAATCCTGAATCCCCCCCCCGGGGTTCAAAAGGGGGAAAAAAAACCCAAAGGGGAAAAAATGGGGGGAAAGGAAAAGGGTTCCCCGCTGTTTCCCCTGTCTCTGATGCTCCTACAATTCCAAAAAGATGCCCCAAAATGTTGGGAACGATAAATTTCCCCGGCTTCTTAGTGTCGGTAATTTTTTTCCCCAAGGGAAAACAGGGGGTTTAAAAACCCAACATCAAATTTAAAAAAATACGATTACATAAAAAGTTTCCACTAATGCAAAAAACCCCCCACACCCCCCCTGCACCCCCGTGACCCCGCCCCAAAAAATTGCTTTCTTACTGATGGGACTGCTTTTTTCGCCTTTTTCCTTATTCAAGCCTCGGTAGCAATTTTGCAGCCAACTCATTTGTCTTTTGACTGCTTCAGTTCCTCAGGTTTTTTTTCTCAAAAATTCCTTTTTTAGTAATCCAGGTTTTTTCCCAAAATAAAACCCCCTTTTTTCACAGATAATAATGCTTAACACCCCCAAATTTTTTTATCTAACCCCCCCCCCGCACCAAGAATAAAACCCTTTAGGAAATTTGATTGGCTTTTTCCCCTTTTACTTGATTTTAATCTCGATCAGCTTGCTTTCAACTACATCCATTTCTTGATTTTTATAGCCCGGTAGAAAGTACAATTTCCCATGGGGGAAAAACCCTTTTTCCCCTTTTAAAGCTCCTACAAACAAAAAAAAGGGAAGGTTTTTTAGGGCCCCAAACACAATTAGTTTTAAAAAAACCGAGATTCCAAACTAGTACAAAGATTAAAATCTAACTGAATTTTCCCCCCAAAAAATTATTATACACCCAAAACCAAACTACCAAAAAACTTGACAAAACTCTTTTCCCAACCCACTGGCAAAAAAAGGGAAAAAAACCCGGAAAAGGGGGTCAATTTGGTTTAATGTCTCAAAAACGTTTTGAAAAGGGTCGCTTTTTCACAAGGGAAAAATGAAGAAAAAGGAACTAGCAAGCCAAGATCAAAAAAAAAAAACCCCTAGAAATACCCCAAAAAATTTATAAATTGGACAATCTATCTTTTTTTTTTTCGAGCCCACCACAAATTTTGCTCATTTTTGGGGTCAGCGGGGAAAAGGTTTTAAGATAACAAGTAATTTCCCTTCCAATATTTTTTTCCCCAAACCGGAGAAAATTCAAAATAACGTCAAAACCCCCGGGGGAAGTGCCTTTTTTGCTCAACCCCAAAATTTTTAGCTATTTCTCCGTAAAAACTGCATCATCTTAAAATTTTTTAAACAAATTCAAAGAAATCTTTTTGAAATTTAAATTTTTAAAGGCAAGTTTTTTTTTAAATAACAAATTAAAAAATTCACCGTTTTAATTTAAACAACGCCCCCTTTCCCAAAACCCTTAGTAAAAGGGGAAAAAGGTCACCAGATTGATTCTTAAATTTTTAAACGTGATGAAAGTACCAAACGCACGAATTCTTGGGTATCCCGGGGGAAATTTTTCCCAAACAAAATGGTTAGGGGGTCGGAGATAAGTTTTGGGCCATAAATGTGGTTTGGGAAAGGGGCGGGCAAAAAAATTCAGGCGAAATTTTCCAATTCACAACAAAGCTGGTGCAACTCTAAAAAATTTTGGGGAAGGAAAGTCAGAAAACTTTGGGGCAACAAAAAAAAATTTCCGACACAAGGGGGGGCCCAAAAAATTTGGGAATATAATTTTTCGTTTGGGGTCGAGGAAAAATGCTGATTTACCCCCGAGAAAAAAAAAAAATTTTTCAAAAAAACCCCCCAAAATAAAAAATCTCAGTTACCAACGACCGAATTAAGTTTTTGGCTGATGTAGAAAAGGTAAAAACTGAGTCATTTTTAAATTAAAGTAACGGCAAAAAATCAAGTTTAGTACCTCTCTCCATAACTCTAGGGTTTTAAATTTTTTTTGGGTTTTTTTTAAAAAAAAGGGGAATTTTAAAGATGCTTCCAAGTAAAACCCGTGAAAATTTTAACCCAATGGTTTTCCCCAGAAACTTTTTGCAAAAAGGAAAAAAAAACCCCCCTTTTCGAAGGAGAAAAAAAAATATTGGGGAGAGAAAAACGTAAAAACCGGCCCCTTTCATTGCAATAAAATTTTAAATTCTAAAAATATGCAAGAAAAACTGATGGAGGTACACAAACTTGCAAAAAAACAAACAAAATCTAACACTGTTTTTAAAGAACACTGCAAGAAAAAAAATACTCCCGCCACCGGGAAAAAAAGCAAGGAAAAAATCAAATCACAGGTTTTTTTTTTTAAAATTTAAAAAAATGGCAAACAAAAAAATGGTCCATTCATCAAAACAAATACCAACCGGGAAAAACTTTGGGACAAGTGACAAAAAATCCCGTAAATTGCTTTAATTTAGAAAAAACCCTCAAAAGACTCAACAAAGGGTTTTCACCACCCCTTAAAAGGCAAAGAAAAAACCCCAAAAATTGAATCAATATGGTGATACATCAGATAGTGTCAAGGAAATGAAAAAAACCTAAAATTTTTTCACCTTCTTCAAAAGGGGTTTTTAATCCTCAAAAAGAAAAAAGGCCCCCCCAAAAAAAAGCACTGTTCTTTGGGGGTTTTTTTAAAAAAATTGCAGCAAAAAATTCCTAAAAAAAAAAGAATGTAAGCAGTAAGGGAAAATTTTTTTTATATGCTACTGAGGATTGAAAAAGTTTACCGATAGCAAAAAAAAGCCCTGGGGGGAAATAATGGAATTGAATGATTTCAACAATTGCATCTTGAAAACTTTTGAAAAAAAATCCATTTGCAGGGAAACCCAAAAAATAGTAGATGACGAAATTAATTAAAATGCTCAAAAAAACCCCTTTAAATAAAAAACCCTGTACAAAAAAGAAGGCTAACCCCCTTTTCGAAATAGCATTTTCATCTTGTGCATTTCCACTAACCATAACTAGTCTCCCAAAATGAACAAATAAAAACCTGGTTTTCCCTTTAGCAGTAACTTTTTAAAAAGCGAACCCGGCAAAGGGATAAAGCACTTCCCCAACCTGCACAGCAAATTTTTCCGGAAAAAGGCCCCTTTTTCCAAATTTGATTTTAGTAGGCTTGTGATCGAAATTTTTGGGTCCAACCTGAATGCTCCCCTCAATGGGGGGATAAAAATTTGTAAAAAAAACTTTTTGGGTTTTTCAGAATTTTTGACCCCCCCTTTCCCCTGGCCCCCATTTCCCCCGAAAACCCCAAAGGAAAAAAAAAAAAAAAAGAAAATGGCGAAATAAAAAAAGAATATAAAAAGCATGAAAAAACCCTTCCCGCACTTGAATAAGGAAATTCCAATACCCTTTTTGCATTGACAGTGATTAGGGAAAGGGAATTTATAACCCACCCCAATACCCTTTCCCTTTTCCTCCCCCTTTTCCCCCCAACGAGGATAAAAACCCCCCTTTTTTAAAGGGGTAAGGGTAGGGGGGGGGTATTCCTAAAATGAAAAAAAAGGGTAGGTAGGGGAAGGGGATGACCCCAAAAACCCCCCCCCCCAAAAACCCCCCCTTTAACTCACTTAAATCAGTAAATTTTTTTAAAAAAATTACCAAACAAACTTTTTGCCCCCCCGGTTGATTTCCCGAATGACCACAATTAACTAAATAAAAACACAATTTTTAAATTTTTAAATTTTTTATTTACTTGATATGTTTAACCCTTATTTGAAAGTTAAAATTTTGGTTGATAAAGGGGAAATTTTAAAAATCAAAATATTTGTATAATTTTCTTATATTAATTTTTTTTGGGTTTATAATGTATTTTTTTTATTTATTGGGAATGGTGTTTTTTGGGGGAAAATTAACCAAAAAAAATTTTAATAAAGTCGAAACAAAAAATCCAGGGAAAACCCCCCTACCCTTTGGGTTTTTTGTAGGGTGGGGTAAGATTAGACAAATTTGAAAAACCCCGTATAAATGGTGGGGGTTTTTTTTCCCAAATTTTTACCCCTGGGGAAAGGGTAGGGTTTTACCCCCCAAAACCCCCCCCAAACCCTCCCCCTTTGCCCCCCAAACCAGGAAAAAAAAGGCCCCCAACTACAAGTAATGAAAAATTTTAAAAAAAAAATTCCCAAAAAAGGGAAAGATGGAAGACAAAGGTAAACATTCGTTATGGGGGAAAAACCCCAAATTTTAAATTTAAATTTCTTCTTTAATTTTTTTCCCCCTATTCAAAAATTCTTTTAAAAGAGTAGGGGTTTCCTTTTATGTACTCCCTTTTATTACTCTTTGAAAAATCTTTCTCTTCTATTTTTAAAAGGGGTTTTCTCTTAACTAAAAAATTAATAAAATGGGGAAGGTATTCCCCTATTTGAACATTACAGTGTTTGCCCGGAAACCCGGGGAAAATAAAAAAAGCCAAAATTATTTTCTAAAAAAATTAACCCAAATTTTTTCTAAAATTTTGACTTTTTTCCCCTTTGCAAAAAGATAAAAAACCTCCAAAAACAAACATCAATTAAAAGAAACAACTGAAAAATTTTTCCCTTTTTAATCACCAAAAATGGGGGTTTTTGGAAAATGAAATAAAATAAAAGATTTTCATGTTTCCCCTGGGGAAAAGAAAAAATTTGCATGCGGGTAAAATTTTAAAAAATAATCCCAAAATTTATGAAAGGAAACAAGTATGACATAAAACTTCCATGTGTGTGCGGGGCCAAAAAACCAAAAAAAGGGAAATCAAAACCTTTCCCTTAAGCACTCCTACAAAATCGCCTACAAATAAATCCCCCTCATTTTAATGATTTCCACTAACCAGATTCCCCTTTTTTCCAAGACAAAAAAGAAAAAACATTCTTTTTTTTTCCAAAGGGATACCCTTCTTTGCCCATTTCTACAACCCTTTTTCCCCCTGGCAGTAAAACCCCCTTTCCCCCCATTTGGCTGGCCAAACCACAACAGCTTTGCTTCCTACTTGTGAGAATCCTTTGGGGGCCCCAAGACAAAAACCCCCCAAAAATAAAGCTTTTTAGAAGAAAAAGGGACCTAGATCGAAATTTTTTTTTTTTTGTTTGGGGATACCTCAAACAAATTCTCCCCGGGTAAAGTGATTTGTGCTTTTTTCCCCCTTTTTTTAAAAAACCGGGTCTTTTTATTTTTGACTTTGGGCCCCCAGGGAAAAAAATTATTTTTCCTTTGAAAAATACAAAAATTTTTTTTTCCCCTCTTTCCCATTTTTTTTTCAGAGTGAAATTTTTTAAACCTTTGGGAAAAAAAATTTTTAAAATTCATATAAACATCCTTTTGGGGGAAACACCAAGGGGGGCTCATCCCAAACACCAAGCTTTTTGATTTTACGAGGCTTCAAAAATTAGTTTCCTTTTAACAAAAAAAACGGGGGGTTTTTTGGAAAAAAATTTTTTTCCCCGCTTTTAAAAAACCTCCCTTTTTACAATTTCCCCAAAGTTTTTTTCACAAATATTTTTTTTCCCGAAATTTCCTAAAAAAAAGTAAACAAAAAAAAAGCAATTCTACAAGAAAGGTGGGAGGGGGGGAAGGGGTAAAGAAAAACCCTTAAAAAAGAAAATGAAATGAATATGGGGTTAAAGGTGAGGGGGAAATTTTTTTTAAAGAAAAAAGGTTTTAAAAGAAATTTTAGAGGGTAAAATTAATAAAAAAAAAAAAGCCCCATTTGGGGTTTTTTTAAAAAAAACAAATTAAAAAGAGAAAACCACTGAAGAGTGGTTAAGATAAATTAAAAGATTTTATGGCTAAAAAACAATTTTCCCAAAAAAACCCCAAAAAAAATTAAACAATTTAATTTTTCCCCCTTTTTTTTGGGGCAAAGCAATTTTGGACTAAAGTTTTTTTTTAACCCCCCCCAACCGAGAAAAAAAAAAAAGACTTGGGGTTTTAGCCGGTTTTCCAAAATTCCAGAAAAAGGGGGTTTCCAAAAAATTTGCATCCCAAAAATTTATTCAACGCACAAACGGGGGTTTTTGGTGATTTTTTTTTAAAAAAATTTATTTTTAAAATTTTTTTTCCTCTTCCTAAAAGGGGGGGACAAAAACATAAAAAGTTAGGTTTTTAAAAAATTTGGGGGGATCCCTTTTGGGGTTTCCCCCCAATAACCCTTTCCCCCCTTTTAATTTGTTTTCCAAAAAAGTAAGAAAGAGCAGAGAAAAGGGCGTGTTTAAGAAAAAAAAGAAAATCCCCAAAAAATTTTGTTCAAATTTTTTTTAAAACCCCAAAATAGAAAGAGGAAAAAAAAAAGAAAACCCGAAGAGAAAAAAGGAAAAATTAGAAAAAAAAAGACAAAGGAAAAAGAAATATGGGGTATTTTAACCAGTTTTAAAAACAGGGGGACCTTCAAAAAATTTTCCCCCAAATTTTTCCCCGGTGCAATTTTTTTTCAAATTGAAATGACATGTCGGGAAGGAATTTTTGTTTTGGGGAGATACAAAGCATGGGAACACCTTTTTTTTTCCTTCTAAACACTTTTTAAATTTGGGCCTTTCCCCTTCCTAAAAACCTTCCCGGCAAAAGAATTGTTTTTAATTTGTGAAAAGGGGTAATGAAAGAACGAAATTGATGAAAAAGTTAGTAAAGGAAAAAAAATTTAAATGGGGTAAAAAAATTTTTGAAAATTTTAAAAGATGCATGAAAAATTTTGGGGAAAAAGTGAAACCCCCTTTTAAAGAAAAAGAGGGGGGGGAATTTAAAAAAGGGGTTTATTTTCTTTTAAAAAACTTGGTGCCCGAACAAAAAAAAAATGTTATACCCAAAAAGAAAAGAAACAAAAAGTGGAACAACAGTTAAATTTTTTTCTCTAAAACCCTTTTGACTTTTTTTGCTTTTTGGGGGATGCAAAAACACTAAACAAATGTGCCAGGGGAAAAATTGATGAAAAACTGTTTTTCCCCCCCTGAGCAACTGTTTGAAAAATTTTTTTTAAACAATTTTTCCCCTTCATGTAAGTCAAATCCCCCAATTTTCCACAAAAACATAAATTCACCAAATTCTCAAATAACATGAGCACAAGACATTCAGTATGAAAAACCCTCAAAATTTTTCTGAAAATTGCTTCTGTTTAAACATTGAATGCGTTTTTTAAACCCTTTTATCAAAATTTAAAAGTCGTACTGCTCGTCCCCTTTCTAGCAATTTTCTTGATCTTTTAAAAAAGGGTTTTATTTTGACATATACTCTTGAAAAGAAAAAGTAAATGTTTTTTCCCCCAAAATTTCATCCCAAAAAAACGGGGGCCCCTTTTTTTCCCCTTTTCCCCTCGTAAAAAATAAGCCCATAAAACTTTGAAAAATTTAATCTTGGGAAAAAAAAACATTAGAATTTATTAAAAATGATTTAATTACAAATTCACAGGAACAAAATTTTTAAAAAAACACCCCTAATTTTTTAAACCGTTTTTAAAAGTTTTTTTCCCTTTTTTTTTATTGAGATTCTTGCAGAAAAACCTAGCAAACAAAACAAATTTTAAATTAAAAAACCCCACCCCCCGCCTTTCTAAATTTGGGAATGAAAAAGGAAAAAAACACAAAACCCAAAGGCCACAGTAAAAAGAATTTTTAAAACTGCCACTTGGATAGCAGAAGACTGAGGGGGTAAAACCCCTTTACCCAGTTTTTCCCCTATGGAACCCGGGGCTTGGCCTTTATGAAAAAGAAACCTCCCAACAACCCAATTTTCCCAAGGGGGTTTTTTCAAAATTGCTTTTTTTATTTTCATCTTTCGATTGGCTCAGGGGGGGCTAGAAGAAAAACATTTGTCCCCATGACCCATTGACAGAATCCAAATATCATTTTTCTGCGCCCAAAACCCCTTTTTTTGGGAAAATTTTGTTAAGGGGCGAGCCCCCCCCTGCCCTTTCAGCACCAAATTTTAGACCCCTTTAAAAGCCTGCCCCACAATGAAAAAAACAAAACAGAAAGAGCTTTAAACTTCAAAGGTGATCTATTCAATTTTTAAATTCAAAAAAATTTTATTTCAAAAAAAAAACCAATTTCCCCCAAAAATTCTCCGTTACTTAATTCAATGGCCCAAATTTTTCACGATTTAAAAGGCAACCTAACCCCAATTATAGGGAAAAAAAATCAAACTCTTGTGCATCCCCCAAAAAATAGAAACTGAAAAAACGCATAGCAAAACACTGGACAATTTACCCCTGCAGTACCCCTAAACCACCCAGAATTAACTGTTGGCTCCCCAAAAATTCATCCAATATAACTACTTTTTTATTTTTTTTTTTCTGGAAAATTAAAAACAAAATAAATTTCAATACAGGAACAAATATTTTTAACCCGTGGGTAAATTGAAAAGGATAAGGAAAAAACACGATTTCACTCGGGAAAGGGAAAAAAAACCCTTTCCCGCAAATTTTACATTTTAAAACATAAGTCAATGGATAAATTCATCTCAACCATAAAAATTAGAAAAATAAGTTAAAAACCCAAATATAACATCATTAATATGGTTACCAAAAAATTAGAATTTTGGGGACAAAGCCCAAAGGGGGGCTTGGGGAAAAAAACCCCATTCAATTGTTTTTTGTTTGAAAGAAGGCAAAAACCCAAATTTTTAAAAGAATTTAGACCTCTGTATTTTAAACCCCTTTTTTTTGAATCCAATCCTAGAAAAAGACCCCCTTTTTTTAAAATTTAGGGGGTTTTTAAAAAAAAACATCATTCAATCCCAAAAAAAAAAAAAACCCAACCCCAAAAAAGTATGCCCCACTATTAAGACAGCAAATAGGATTTTTGAAAAAACGTAATAATCAATAAAGGGACGAAAAAAATAAACTTCAGTTTACCAATAGAAAAAGGAAAGACTAACAGCACAAAATGTTTTTTTTTTCTGATTGCAAGAATAAAAACAGCCCAAAAAACACCCATAAACCCCCATTGAAGTCCATCCCCCCCAGATCCTTGCCCTTTCTTTTTCCCTGCCAAGTTTATTACCAATGTCAAACAAGGCAAACATAAAATACGCTGACTGTTATAGAACAAAATAAACAACAATACATGTTATCTTAATTCAATGGCCAAGCACAGTATGCGTTTTATCACTTTTCCAAGTCATATTGAATGTGGTAAATTGAGAGCCAAATTAATAGTAAACGCACTTCTTATCGCACAGTACTTAACTTGTCGCAAAAGAAATATACAATACTTAGTAGATGTACCATTGGAAATATAACGAACCATTTGCAGAATTGTTGAAAGTGCTTCTAGGATACGACACAGCCCTGAAAGACAGTTCAGCATCGTCTTTGACAAGGATGCACACTTCTGAAAGATTAATATTCGCCAAGAGGTTGACACAAGAACATCAACAAAATCAATAAGCTACACGATAAGCATCTTATCTGCAGTCTTCTGTGTGGGTAATTCAACAAATCCAGCTGCTCGCAAAGATTATTGACTGGGGGAATGGTTCTCAAACGAGTGTTTTTTTACTACTTGGAGTAATATCATCGTAATGTAGCTATTCAACAGAATTTCAAAAAGTCCCATCTTGCTAATTCAGTTCCATCATAAATAAACAGCAGGTTGTGGACCTTTTTTTCATCCGTGTAGGATGCTTAACAATCAACTACCTTAGGAGAAGAACACATTGTTAATCACATGGCCCGCAAATAAAGCTGAAACAAAACTGTGGTGGTCGTAACCTGTGAAACAAAATTCAATGTCAATGACAATTAAAAGGTAGCACATCAGAGTACACTATAAAATGAAGCAACCAAATACACAATCAACACAAGATACCTGAGACAAATCAACAGCTAATCATTTTAATATCTGGGCAACATAAACTACAAAAATTGCACATGCAACTGAAATTTATTAGCACAAATAAGAAACTACGTCAACAACAACCACTTGCCAATTTCCTGTTGCACACCTTGCCCTCACAGTTGCAAGAAAATTCAGAATGCTCGCTAAAGGACTGTTTTCAAGGTAACCAGCAGTCATGAAACAAAAACAGAAGAAATGTCCTGCGACAAAACTAGAAATCACAGAAACAATTAGATAACTGAAAATACCAATAGTATATCATCTTGGAAATCAAATGATAAGGTTGTACCTTAACATCCTGATCTTCACGATGATCTGGCATACCACTCCAATGTCATCATACAAAGCAGATACTAAACCTCCATTGAAATTTGAGAATTTTCCGAACAAGAATTGAGCACATTTGTCGATGTAGTGTCAAAGCTATATCCTTGTCATGATATATAATTGCGACTACACACTAGAGCATTCAAAGTCAAGGAATAATAAGAAATATGGTACACATGATCTCTGAGCATTGAAATTCAACGGATTAATAAAATTATGGTATCTACTGTGATGAATTTCAAAGGGGAAATAAATTTTTGCATCCAATTTCAGATTCAACTTCATCAGTCATACAAAAGGGAATTTCGGACAGGTGGCACAGTGTCTTAGATGGTCTGACAAAAAAGATCAGATAATTAATATTAACTTGAAAGCTTCGTAAGAAAAAAAAAAAGGTAATGGCGATTATAAGCAACAGCTTGTTTTCCTCTTGGATTAAAGCCTCAATAATAACCAAGACTCTAAGCCCCTTGTTCTTTATGCGTTTCAGCTTTCCTCTTCGTCTCACATAAATTACCTTTATAAAAGGATATGTATATATTAGATATAAGCAACGAGCTCACAGCACAAACCAACCTAACTAAGTCATATGAAGAGAACAGAAATCAACAGGTTGATGCAGTATTGAGATTATAGTTCTTTTAGGCCCAATACTTTGTTTCAGTTCTTCAGTTTAGATCTACAACTAGAACAGTTCAGGGAAGCCTAAGCTGCCATTTCCAATCCCTAACCTACACAAGCAAAGAAAAGAATGGAACAGAGATTAAGCAGCTGAACAACGTCAACATTCAAAAGCCAAAAATCAACAAATACATAGAAACTGGGGCACAGAAGGAAAGAAAACTCGTCACATAACCTGAACCAGGTTTAACCTCTTCCGCCAAGGTTATATAACCTTCCTATCGTCCATCATCAACGGCACTTGACGCCATGCCAAGCAACATAACAACGGCAATGGCCACCTCCACAACCAGCCAGCGTACGTTGCATCATCCCACTCCTGCACTAACAGCCGGCAAAACTCCCCACTTTTACTGCCACTTTCTTCGCCCCAAAATCCAAACACCCTAAGCCTCTCCCAAAACCCCAAACGGCTACCTCGTTGGCCTCCTTGACACCCCCAATCAGCATGCAATACAAAAGCCACGCACTAGTAGTGTACAGAGAGTAGGGCTTACCCCAACTCCGAGGACACCAATTCCAAACAGTCCCAAACAAAGCCCGAATGTACGGAAACAGTTCCAAAATAAATTCCGGAGGTGTTGCCCTTCCGGCGACGGGGAGCCTTCGGTTTCAGTGGAGAATTCGTTTAACAAGAACACTGCGGCATCGATTGAGAAAAGAGCGAATTCGCTTAGCTAGAGGTCGAACGAGAGTACGTGAGAATGAATCCTGGGTTTTGGTTGCTCTTGAGTCTGAGAAAGGTTGGAGGTAATTGAGAAGTGAGAGAAGATTGGCTGGGAAGTTGAGACTCCAATATGGAGATGAGAGTATCTTTCTGAAAGAGCAGACGCCATGAGAGAATCGCAGTGGAGAGGTCAGAGAAACGGAAATGGGGAACGCGCGGGAAAAGTTGAGATTTGAATAGTAGTGGGTCATTGACTTAAAGAGTCCCTAAGTATTCAGAAAATAACGCGCCGGTCAGACTCGCATGTATGAAAGCATTCATTTTGTCCCCCTTCAAATTCCGTCCACTGCCCGTCCCTCATTTTCCATCCTATTTTTTCCACGGAGGACGCCTCGCTGTACATTCCACGTTAGTTAATCGACTCCGGACACAGCCTCAAGGTTTGGTTTCCCTTGAACCGAACTGGTCCGAACGCCCGCCTCCGATATAACATTTCCTTCGACGTATGACATCCAACTGATCAGACATTCATCTCCCACATCGCTCTATCTCTCTCCCTTCCTTTGGTGATTTCAAATCCATCTATCTGTTCTGTTCTCCGGTAGACGGAGGTCTAGGGTTTGGTTTCAACCTCGCAGACGGTAAGCATTGTAAGGAGTTGTTAGCTTTGAGTTTAAAGCCTAGAAGGTTTATCCCCCTTTATCGCTTACGCCGGGGGATGTTTTCCAGGTAGGGTGCAGGGGAAACGGAGGGATATGGGCGAAGTGGGTTTGTCGTACAACCTGGGATCCAGTCCCACACTACGATTCAGGTGAGTAATCCTGTCTGTTGTTTAGGTTATTCAATTCCTTCAAGTCCTTGTATTCTATTTGGTGGAAATCCGACTTGAAGTGTTTGGCTCAGTTTTAAATGTTTTTTTCTGACTTGTTCGTCTTCGATTCGTTCTTTTTGTTTTTTTTTTTGGCCCTTTTTGGGTGTGGGGTTTTTTGACTTGTTATGTCCTGCCGTTTTCGTCTTCTCCCCAACATGGTAGACTGGATCTCTTCACCATAGATATGCTTTTCCAACGCTTCTGACCGCCACGAATATCTATACGGTGATGACGTTAGATTTAACCACTCGCGTTTATCTCGCCACATTTTGAACGAACATTCCTCTTTTTTTACCCTGAATTGTGATTAACTGAATGATTTTATTGTAAATTATGTTTGATTCCACGGTGGCCCTCTTTTGGTGCGTTTGATGTGTTTTCAAGTTATTTGATGAGAATTCAGGCTTCACAATCGTAGAAGACTTTTCTAACGAGCATGGCGGTTCAAACGGGGTCAATTCGGAGTACAAAGAGGTTGGAATTGCGAAAGAAGTTCGGAGCAAGAAGCAGCATCAAAAATGGCGGTTTTCAGAGGCAAATGTGCTCCGGCGCCACTTTGGCCCCATTTATTTTCAAAAGTTTCCGGCGGAATAGTCAAGATGTGCGCCTCTTTTAGGGGTCAATGTGCGCCGGCGGCACTTTTTGACCCGCCAGGCGCACATTTGGCCATTTTTCAGCACTCACTTATCTTCGACGGAAATTTGGGTTTTTAACCCAATTTTCGAGGAGAGAGAAGATACACATGATTTTTTCTGCATTCTCTACTTTTTCTCTGACAACAGACCTCTCAGAGGTGAAGACGGAGTTTTGGAGACGCGATTGACGAGATTAGCGGGGATTGACTCGGGAGTTTCGAGAATTAATCGAGATTAGGGTCACTCGGATAAGATGTCCCTTCTTCTCACAGTTTTCTTCTTCTTGTTTCTGAATTTCTTCTGTACATGTCTTGGCTAAACCTCTAGGTTTTTAGATAGATGAAGCGTTAGATAGGATTTTGTTTGGATGATTCGGGTTACTAACCCGTTTATGTTAATCGAATGATTTTTCAGACTAATCATTTCTCCTAAAACCCTAATTTAAGCTTTTTGATTCTGGCAACTGGATCAATTGTTAAGTTTCTGGGTTTATCTTGAATTGCGGGCCACCATGAACCTTTTCATTCTAAGTTTTAGGAGGTCGTTAGGTCTCCAATAGCTTAACCATAGGATTGTCAGAAACCTAAGCTCTTTGCATGATTTTTGTGGCATTTCACTGTTCTTGATCGTTCTTATATCTTGCAATTTAGCTTGACCACATAGGAAGCATGTAGGTTTGAATAGAAATTGATCTCTACTGCCTGACCATGGAGTAGAGATTACAAAGGATTGCCGAGCTCGTCTAGTCTGTTGAATTTCGTCGATTTGGCAAAGTTTCATCCATCTAAACCGAACTAGCGTGATTCGAGTCTGAACCACCCTCCTTAGACTAACTAAAAACCCATTCTCTTTAAATTGCTTTTGTTTGATTTTCATTTCATATTAGTCATTAGTTCAATTCACACCAATCTCAAAACCCAACCGAAACCCCGAATAGCTTGACACTCTGTTCTGAGTAATAGAGAAAGGAAAGACCCAACGATCTCTTGGAGCAATCCATTGAGTAAAACTTAGTGCGCTTTATTTGCGTACCAACGGTCAGTTGCATGCTTCGGATCTGTGGACCCAGACTTCCTGTCAATATCGAGCTGAATGCTATGGCCGGACTTGGTGAATGTAGAAGAGACTTCTACCAGTTTCTATGGCCCCATCCAAGAAGGTATTGCGGACGGTCTTGATCTGAGGACCAGTCCTTGCGTCCATCAAGGCTAGGCAAATGTTGACGACAACGAGATTTCCATGGGCCACCGTGTCAGTGTAATGACGCTATATTGAAGGAAACTGTCGGAGTTCGAGGCACGAACGAATTGGTGAGATAAAGATGGAACTACCTCACCGACAATTGAAAGGAGAGTGCAGTTTGGTTAGAAAAATGACGAATGATGATGTGGGATGTAAAAGGTGTGTCTACACATGTATTGAACCCGCTTAGGTTCAGGGTGTGCCAAATGTTAACGTGGCCCTGGTCAGAACCATGCTGAAGTAGTTCACTCTGCCGAAGAAGGCAACAGCAGATTGGCGATACTGCATCGGATTGGTCCCCCGAAGAAAGGGCCAATACATATTATGCATTGGCGGTTCGACATAACAATTGATGCCACTCAACGACAACGTGTCATCCCTACGACACTACTGATGTGAATCAACGAATTGGAAGTGCCACCGCTCACATAACCATTAAGATTCAATGACACCTGTGCCACCGCTCAACTGACGTGGAGGTCAACGGCACCGAAGTGCTACCTGCCACAACTGATGTGGAGTTGAACGAACAACCCTGGAGCCACCTGTGACGACTACTGTAGAGTCAACGACACCGAAAGCCACATATTACTACTGATGCTGAGGTCAACAAGTCCCTAAGTGCCACCTGGCAGTACCGATGTGGATTCAAAGACACCAGGGAGCCACCTGTGACTACTGATGTAGATGCAACGACAACCCGAAGTGCCACCCTAACACAGATGCGGAGGGACAACATGAGGGTGTCCCACATGTTCGAAATTGGGCTCGGCGTGGACAAGATAATGGCAGAAATGAACGGGAGGAGGCCTATGAAACGAGCCTCCTGCAGATCCTGGAAAGTACATAAGCTTGGGTAGTAATAAGAGCTTGTACAAATTAGTATTGTTTTGTACCCTGAAACACATTGATGGATAGTGTATGACCGGGAGGGATGGGAATGCGTTATTTTGGGAACGTATGAACAGTTCTATTTTGTGGAACGAGTCTGAACAAGCCGCTTGTTGGTCTCGTAACAGGTTGGTTGGCATGAATGTAATCTGCTTTTCGTGA
The DNA here is from genome assembly GCA_034768395.1 of Linum lewisii. Taxonomy (NCBI): domain Eukaryota; kingdom Viridiplantae; phylum Streptophyta; class Magnoliopsida; order Malpighiales; family Linaceae; genus Linum; species Linum lewisii. The sequence goes on along the minus strand of JAVBHU010000094.1, from coordinate 19,410 downwards.
AAGACCCTAAAACCCAAATTTCTAAAGAACCACATATTGGTACTAGTCATTCCCTCGTAAGTTCAAGGGAGAGATTGTTCATACATTAGAAACCCTCAATCCTTGTTACATTCTCAATACAATTAATATTTAGTTCTTCCCTACATTGTTAATACGACCTAAGCCGATTGACATTTCGAGATGGAGACTCTCTTGCTAGCATGTCAAGCTCCGTCGCAGCTGCTATCCCCACGTTGTACCACACAGAAATCGTATCCGGATCAGCCTGCATTAGAAGGACCCTGAACGTGTAAACCCTAAACCCCAGAACACATAGCTGTTGAGATTAAACCCACCTTAGAAACATATCTTGGACAGCCGAAGAATTTCCGTCCTGGATTCGCATCAGTATGCGAAATCCTCCTCGAAGCCTTGATTCGACAGTGGCAGAGCACCTCCACATCCATGCCATGCACCGGCTCATTTCGAGACATGAAACCCTAAACCCAAATTCATAAAACGAGAAGCACGACATAAGGATATACCCTGAGTCCTTCCCATAAACATTCGTAGCGACTTACTGGCCGTGGAAAGTTAAGACTCGTCGAATATGGGTGGCTGCGGAGTTGAGTCACCCTTAACCCTACAAAAATCAGTGCGGATTCAGATTTCAAATGCTAACAATGGAGGTCTGTTCTGGGGGCACGGTACACGATGAAGACAATAGGGGAAAGAGAGGGGTAAGGTACAGAGTGATAGGATAGCCCACTAAAAAAATATTTCTGTGGGGGGGGGCTGTGACACGTGTAGCCCCAATATTAACAATTCCCCCATGCGCCCAACGGCAGACGGCGTTCGGACCGGTTCGATTCAAGGAAACCAACCTTGGAGGCTGTATCCGGAGTCGATTAACTGACGTGGATGTACAGCGAGGCGTCCTCCGTGGCAAAAATAGATGGAAAATGAGGACGGCAGTGGACGGAATTTGAAAGAGGGACCAAAATGAAGGCTTTTATACATGCGTGACCGTCACGTTATTTCTGAAACTTAAGGGACTCTTTAAATCAATGACCCAATATGTAGTAGAGATCAGCGAGTCCGAGTGTCCGATTCTAAAGCCAACGAAACACTCGTTGTAGCATTGGATGCAATGCATTGAGGTGATTATATTTAGTGCATTTTAAGCCTTCGATTAGCCCAAAGAAATGCCGTGTTTGATCCTTAAATGCCATGCTTAATATGCTTTTAAACGAAGTTTTCGTGCTAAGGCTATTCTTTTGCCCGGTTGCCACTTTGAGGCCAATTCCACGTCTATTGGAGGGTTTCTTGTATTTGCAGGCCTTGTCAGTGTAGTACTAGTGACAAGGAGCACGTAGGATCAACGGAAGGTCAATCGGAGCTAGGACGGAGGAGATATGGACGTTGCAAATCGAAGAAAATACGACTTTCAGCTGAAGACCATTTTCGGCGAAAATATCATAAAGTTTTCGCCGAAAAGAAGTTTCGGCGAGATTTTCAAGTCCTCGGTCCGAAAACTAGAAGCAGACAGAAGGCCTTTGCGCTTTGACAACATTTTCGGGGAAAACATTCCAAAGTTTTCGCCGAAAACTTTAGAAGGAATGCAGCAGCGTGTTTTCAAAGGAGTTTTCGGTGAAAATCCTACAGAATTCGCCGAAAATATCAGGCAAGTCCGCGTGCTATATAAAGGTGAAAGGGCGAGAATTTAGAGAATCAATTCAGTATTCTACAATTGCAATACGCGACTCCTCTCTCTCTCAACTCATCATCATCATCGCCATCATATCCTCTCCCTCAAACACACACCAACCTCCCTCAATTGTTGATCAACTTGAAGATCTAAGTGAAGCCTTCCACCCTTGGATTGGAGCTTGAAGAGCCAAGTGAGAAGATCCTCCATGGAAGCAAGGATGGTCTCCTCTCCTCAATTTCAGGTTTCTTCCATGGTTAAGCTAGGCTAAACTTAGGTTTAGTTTAGTGGGGATGGATCAAGCTAGGATAGGTGATTGATTGTATGGATTAAGTTTCTCATAGCCATTTGTGTAAGATGATGATCCTAGACCTTGTGCTTGTAGCCATTAGAGCTTGACTTGTTCTTTTGGTATTGTTATGTCTTTCAATACATGAGAATGATTGATTGATGTTGATCTAAGGTTGTAGGATTGTAATTGGATGATTTGAGAGATTGGATTATCAAGTTACAACCATTTTGAGCTTGTTCTTCCTTGTTGACATTTTATCAAACACTTGGTGTGCATTGAGTTTTCTTTCATTTGAAGGTGAAAGACCCTTGTGATTGCTAGACTAGTGTTATATGATTGACATGAGAGTGTCTTGCATCATTACCTTGTGCTAGATGATTGTTAGCATAGAATTCAAGTTCCAAGCATTTCATTGAGCTAGTTTAAAGCATTCCATTCCTTTTGTTCACATAGCGAGAGCATGGTGCATTTGGTCTAGGAATAGAGAGTCAATTGTGCGAGGTTCGTTGATTCTACTTGAGTGAGATGCATGGTCATTAATTACACATCGTTGCTTGAGATTCAATCCAGCTTTCATGAACCTTGAGCTTGAAGAAATCCCTTGCTAGACTAAACTCCTTTCTCTCTTGTTTGATCCTCAATTTCTCTTGTCAATTTTACTTTGCTTGTTTATGTTTTTAACTTGTTTTCTTTCAAACCAAACTCAACTCAAAATGTATGGACCGTTCACGAATTTCGTGAGTATTTAGCCTATGAGAGGACCTCGAGGAATACGACCTTGATTAAATCCTTATCAAGTTTTTGGCGCCGTTGCCGGGACCTCTCATTCCTAAGAAAGCAATTATTAGTGAACCGATCTTTACACTTCCTTCCATTTTCCTTTTTGCTTCCTTGTTTCTTTTTGTTTAATTTGTTATCCCGCATCGTTATATTACTCGGGTGTGTTCGTTGTGCTTGCTTGCAGGAGATTGGTGTTAGTGCATGAGGCGTTCAGCTCGTCTTCAAGCACGACTCCAAGGACTAAACAAGTGCTCGAACCACGGACTACTTCCCCACCTCCTACAGTTGAAGAATAAGAAGTTGACCACATCTCACATCACACTATGTCTCATCACGAGACGAGGATGACCAATCGGTACATTCACATCACACTAATGAAGATGATCAATCACAAAGAGGTGCGAGGCGCACACTAGCTGATTATGCTCGTCCAACCCTCGAAGGGGCAGCCTCGAGTATCGTGCGAAGACCGGTAAATGCAAGAAACTTCGAGTTGAAGCCTAACATGATTCAGATGGTACAGAATGGAGTGGTGTTCAACTGTATAGATGGAGAGTGCCCGTCTAGACACTTGAAGGACTTCCTAGAGATATGCGATACGGTGAAGAACGATCAAGTTCACCCGATTGTGTGCGACTCCGACTCTTCCCCTTCTCACTCAAGGTAGAGCCAAGTCTTGGTTGGAGAACCAACCTAGTAGAACATTCACTACATGGGAGGACTAGCCGAAGCCTTCCTCGAGAATTCTTTCCCCCCTATATGACGGATGCAATCCGGGATCGAATCAACCACTTCACACAACACAAGGGAGAGCTCTTCCATGAGACTTGGAATAGGTTCCAAGCCCTTCTTCGGTCTTGTCCTCATCACAACTTCGCCGAATGGAGCTTGGCGGATATCTTTGCTAGGTCCCTTGACTTTGAGAATACAAGGATGATCAACCAAGCCGCCGGAGGTGATCTAAGGACGCTCACTCCCGAGGATGCTCTAGAACTCTTTGCAGAGATGGCCAACAAGACAAGGAGTTGGTCTCGACAACAACCTCCAAGTCTAAGTATGGAAGTGACACGCACTATGACTCTAGAGCTATAAGTGTTGATGCACCAAAGGATTCGTCTACCTGTGGGAAAAAGCCTAAGCTACCAGGGCACCGAGATGAGGATGACCCTATGTTTGCGCTCCTCATGTCTAAGATCGATGCTATGACATCTCAGGTAAGTAACATGAGTATGCCTAAGCATCACTCCAGGTTCCATAATCTCAAGTGGGTAATCCCCCAGTTGCTTCAATATATTGCTGTGAATGTTGTGGGGGTCAGGGTCACGACTTCAGTGCTTGCCCTTCCGCCACTCCTGAGCTTGGTCAAGGCGATCACAATGAGGAGGTAAGCTTCGCACAAGGTCAAGGATTCCATGGTAATTTCAGCCCCCAAGGTAACTATCAAGTAACTATAACCGACCTTGGTACAACAAGTCTAACCAAGGTTACCAAGGCCAAGGAGTCAGGGTAGTGGCTATAACAAAGGTTACAACCAAGGAAATCAAGGAGGATATCAAGGTTATAGAGGTACCAAGGCAACCAATGGTCTCAAGGAAGTAACCTAAACCAAGGTAGTCAATGGACTCAAGGAGGACCCCAAGGTCAAGGGAACCAAGGGGGAAATCAATGGAATCAAAGTGGACATCCAAATCAAGGTTCCCAAGGTCCTACCCCACCGAGAATGTACAACCATAGAGGTGACGGACCACCCGGTTTCAACAAGCCTCCTCGAAACAAAGAGGGTGGTTCTTCGATCTCTCAAGAAGACACCAATGCGACAATGATCCAACTCATCAAAAACCAACAAGCCTCAATTGCAAATTTGGAGAATCAAATGGGTCATATTGCTAAAACACTCTCGGGGCGACCCTCGGGCACTTTACCCTCCAACACCGAGGTCAACCCCAAGGCTCCCGAGGAGCTTATGACGGTAACATTGAGGAGTGGTAAGCAAGTCCAAGACCAACACCTAAAGCGGTAAGAACTCAAGATGATGACTATGTGTTGGTTGAGACGGTGTTTCCGATGATGACACGGACAAGATTGAAGTAGTAGATAACGGAGCCAAGGCTAATGAAGCTTCTAAGACTACGACTAAGATTGGTTCTCAATTGGCTACGAAGAGTGCTACTCCGGTCTCTCCTCCCGCACCGGTTGTGCCTCCGTACAAGCCTAAGCCACCTTATCCTTCTCGCTTGAAGCCGGATTCCATGGAAAAGGACTTCAAAAGGTTTGTTGAGATTCTTGACAAGGTGCAATTTACAATGCCTTTTGGGAAGCAATTACAAAGATGCCTCAATATGCAAAGTTCATGAAGAGATCTTCACCAACAAACGCAAGCTTACGGATGTGACTTCGGAAAAGCTCAATGAACATGCTCCGCCATTCTCTCTAAGCAACCACCGGAGAAGCTTAAGGATCCAGATAGCTTTACTATTCCTTGCACTATTGGTGAGCATGCAATAAGTAGAGGCTTAGCTGATTTGGGTGCTAGTATCAATGTTATGTCATATTGCATGCTTAAGAAGCTAGGCCTAGGGACTCTAAAACCAACCCTCATGAATGTTCAATTAGCGGATAAGTCCATGAAATCCCCTCGTGGTATTGTTGAAGATGTGTTGGTTAAGGTCGGTGCTTTTGAATTTCTTGTGGATTTTGTTATTCTAGATGCTTTGGGTAGTACCGATGTGCCTTTGATTTTAGGACGACCTTTCTTAGCAACCTCTCGTGCTTTGATTGATGTCTATGGTGGCAAACTTACCCTTATGGTCGACAATGAATGCATGATTTTTGACCGCTCAAATGGCATGGAATTTACTTTATCTTATGCTAGTCACCATGATCCTAAGAATCCGCATGAGCTTACTTCGGCTACTAATAGCACTAACCTTGTCCGTCATAGTCTTGCGGAGTTGTTTGCTATTAGTGATGTGCAGGAAAAGAGGGATGAAGTAAAGGAGACTCCACCTTTCATACTCCAAAGACACCACCTAAGGCTAAGAAGAAAGGTGTAAAGAAGTCACCTGAGAAGGGCAAGGAAGCTGCACCAATGGGTGAGACTAGCAAGACTAAGAAGCCACCCGATGAAAGGCTCAACTCCAAGTGGTTTGGTCCCTTCTCCATTGCTCCCACCTCACCATCCGGAAATCCATGCTCATTCCACCCGAAGTTGGTAAGGTACAATTCAAGTTTCGTGTGCCATGCGAAGGTAATGACATCGACTTCAAGGAGGTAATGAGTTGGGACGGTTTTACTTAGCTTATTTCTTGGTTCCGTCTAGCTAGAGACGTTAAGAAGCGCTTCATGGAGCCCCCCATGTTATCCTTACCTTTTTGCTTCTATGTTTTTTGTGTTGTTTTAGTTCGTTGATAAGATGTTGGCAAGCACTTAGGCGGATCACTCTTCACAATGTGCGTCATGGACTCTTCCTCTACTTTATCATCCTATGCTCCTCTCTACCAACGCGGTAACTTCGTTCCACCTTACCCTCTCTCTCTTGATCATTGAGGACAATGCTCATGTTAGTCGTAGGGGATTTGAGGTTTGGTGTGATTATTTGTTGGTAGAAGTCTAATGTTTTGCTTGGTTGAGTTGCATGAGCTTAATTGAATGTCGATTCCCTCTACTGTAGAATCATTCGGTTCTTAACTTTTGGTGTTTGATTGGCTTCAAGCTTTCACAATGACGTTTAGACTGTCCCACTTAGAACCTATAACCAGCATGCTAGAGCTAATGTCAAATGAGTCTAGGCCAGAACAGAGATTTTATCACTCGTGTATGTTGGTTGATTGGTTTGATAACACCGGTCTAAGATTATGAAGGCAATCAAAATCAAAATTTTCACCCCTTTTCCATGTTTTTCTTCACCTTTTTGATCCCTCGTGATTGTGGCTTGAGATTAGACGAGAATCCAATTCGAAATCTTGTGTGGAAGTTGTAAGGAGCTAGAGATCAAGGGCTAATGTCAAAAGAAAGTGTTTAAAAGAAAAGAAAAGAAAAGCTAAGCTAGGCAAGCTCGTCACCTAAGTGAAGTGTCGGGTTGAGCACTAGCAAAGACAAAAGCTGTAAGCTAGGCAGGTTCAACACCTAAGTGAAGTGTTGGATCGAGCACTAGTATGCAGTAAGAAAAAAAAAAGAAGAAGAAAAAAAATGAAAATGGAAAGAAAAGAAAGAAAAAAAAAAGTTCTCAATTGTAGCCCTTGATCCTACGCCGAGTTTGTAAAGAGCGGATCTAGAAGCGGATGAAGTCGAGTCGATAGCCATATCATGATCACTCATCACTCTCAAAAAATTCTCTTACTCCGCCTTATCCGTCCCATTCCCTGAGTTCAAGTCCTTTTAATTAGAGTCGGTGTTGTCGTGGTCGGTTTTTCTGTATCCCAATTAACCACTACTTGAAGTGTGCAGTTATTAGTGAGGTCTAGACTTGTTTGGTTGACGTCTTGCATGTGTAGGTTAAGTTTGTCATGGAACAGTTTAAGCCAAATTGTTATTGCTTGAATATCAATGAGACCGATCTTGTCATTTGTGAACTTGGATGCTTTCTAGTTCATTTGCTTGAGGACAAGCAAAGCTTAGTCGTAGGGAATTGATGTGATTATATTTAGTGCATTTTAAGCCTTCGATTAGCCTATGAAATGCCCGTGTTTGATCCTTAAATGCCATGCTTAATATGCTTTTATCGAAGTTTTGTGCTAAGTGCTATTCTTTTGCCCGGTTGCCACTTTGAGGACAATTCCACGTCTATTGGAGGTGTTTTATTTGTATTTTCAGGCCTTGGTAGTGTAGTACTGGTGACAAGGAGCACGTAGGATCAAACGGGAGGTCAATCGGAGCTAGGACGGAGGAGATATGGACGTTGCAAAATCGAAGAAAATACGACTTTCAGCTGAAGACATTTTCGGCGAAAATATCATAAAGTTTTCGCCGGAGAAGAAGTTTTCGGCGAGATTTTCAAGTCCTCGGTCCGAAAACTAGAAGCAGACAGAAGGCCTTTGCGCTTTGACAACATTTTCGGCGAAAACATTCAAAGTTTTCGCCGAAAACTTTAGAAGGATGATGTGACTTTTATTAGTACATTTTAAGCTTATGATGACCTATGAAATACCCGTGTTTATTCGTGAAATGACATGACTTATATGCTTTTATTGAAATTTTGTGCAAAATGTCATTTTGTTGTCCGTTGCTACTTTGGAGCCAAATTCGTGGGCTATTGGAGTTGCCTTGTGCATTTTCAGTTATGGCATCAAAGTACGGATGACAAGGAGCGCATAGGAGCAAACGGGAGGTCATTTGGAGTCCGGACGAGGGAGATATGAGCATTACAAGATCGAGCTTTCTGCAGAGTGCAGGGTGCACGCCGTGCAGATGTGCACGCCGTGCATGATGCACGCCGTGCACCGTGCACGGTTTGGTGCACGGGCTGTCCAGGAGGCTCCGAAGAAGATTCAGCTCCAAGGTGCACGCCGTGCAGCCTTGCACGCCGTGCACCCTGCACGCCGTGCATAGGTGCACGCCGTGCACTGTCCCCTGCACTATATATATTCTTGTTTTTGGCCATTTTGAGGAATTCTATCATCTCCCTTGAACCCCAAACACATACCCACGAACCCTCAAACCCTAGAACACGTTTTTGGAGCAATTTGAAGCCATTGGAGCTAAGATTGAAGCCATCAAACCTTGGGAGAAGTGCTTACAAGTGGAGAAGTGAAGATCATCTCAAGGATTCATCCATGGTGTTCTTGGTGACCATTCTTCCTTCTTTTCTCTTTACTCCCTTGGCCATGTGTAGCTGAGTTTCTAGGGTTCATCTTGGATGGGTAGATTAGTTATGCTATGATAGAGAGATGATTGTATAGAACTTGCCATGATTGATCTTGGTTGTATGAGGATGATTCCTAGACTTGTTCTTAATGCCATTTTATGCCATGTTTGCTTAATTTGGTCCATTCATGTGATTTGATGCATGAGAGTGCTTGGATTGCATAGATTGTAGGTCTAGGGATTGAAGTGAGTGTGTTCTAAGAGATTAGATCATCTTATTTCAACCATTTTCACTTGATTTCTCTCTTGGGCATTTTATCGAACACTTGGTGTGCATGTGGATTTTCATTCAATTGAGTTTGAAAAGGCTTTTGGTGAATCTCTTAGGTTAGGGCTTTGATATGAGAGTGTTGTGCCTAGCCTTGTGGTCATAGAGTCTTAAGAGAGGGTCTTGTGTCTTGGCATTTCATCAAACACTTAGAATGCATCCTTTTTTCACTTAGCTTGAGAGCGAGAGCCTAAGTTGAGTGGTATTGGGATAGGGATTAGGTGCTACGAGAGTGCATCGAGTCTATAAAAGTGAAATGCATGGTCATCCGAATGCAAACTCGATCTTGATTGACTTGTTTGTTCAATTAGTCATCTTGAGCATGATGAAACTACCCACCAAGAGAGCCCTTTGTCTTTGATTTGCACCACTTTATTTTCTTTCTTCCTTTTAGTTTCCTTTAAGTTTTTAATGTCTATTTCAAATCAAAACTCCTTTCAAATGAATAGACGTCTACGAGGAATGTGAGTAGAGGCCATTGAGAGAACCCCGTGGAATACGACCTTGGTAAACCCGCTTTTATCAAGTTTTTGGCGCCGTTGCCGGGGACTCTCTCATTCCTTGAAAGCATTTAGTAGTGGACCGTTCTATTCACTTCCTTCCGTTTTAGTTTTGCTTCTTATTGTTTGTTTTTGTATTGGTTTGTGTAGTTTTGTTATCCCGCATTGTTGTACTACTTGGTTGTGTTTGTTGTGCGTGTTTGTAGGTCCCTTATCCACCTATCTAGTTCATGGGAGCAAGGTTGCAAGTAAAATGAATTCGTGGAATGGAGGTAATGGTTATGGACCCTATCAAGGGTGGAATCCATCTCCTAACCCATTTTATGGTCATCCTACTCCATCCAACTACCACCAAGGAACTTATGAGGGAGATAGCCAATGGTGGGATCAAGAACAACAGCTTCAACACCCATGTGGAATGAACAATGTCCCTATCCATCTCCACCCTACCATCAAGTCTATCAAGAGGATTTCACAAGTCATGAACAAAATTTTCCACCGCCTTCTATGTTGAGGAGCTCTTGAAAATGGTAAAGGAAAGTGAGCGTCCTCGAGAGGAGATTGTAAGCTATGAGGAATCTCCTCCACCTTTGCCCATGCTTGAGGAGTTTTGAAGATTGCGTAAGATAATACATATCAACTTAATCACATAGCTCAAGCATGGCGCACATCAATGGATGCTTGAAAATGATCATCAACCCCATAGGTGGAGCAACACTCTCCCTCTCCATCCGTGCTAGATGAGTTCTTGAAGATTGCGGACGACAACGCGGCTCGGCTCAATCGCCTACTCAAAGTAGAATCTCGTCATGGATGTGCTAGAGAATGAGAATCAGCCCAAGAAGGTGGAGTACACTTATGATGATGAAGATACATGTGTGAACCGGAGGAGCTTGACACGGAAGAAGTTTGGTAGTGGAGGAGGTTGAAGAGCATGTTCTTCCCATGGAGACACCATATGATAATGATGTGAGGATAGAGGAACCAATGATACTTGAGGTTGATGACCCTTATGAGGAGGTGAGAGATGATTTGGAGACGCTTCAAGAAGAGGTGGCACCGAGAGTGGAGCACGAAAGTGAACAACACCACCCTATTGAGGTCCCACCAAAGGTTGTGAGTACTCTTCAATCTTCTTGCTTGATCATGAAGTACTTGTGTCAAGAGACGGACACAAGCTTCATAACCTCCCCTAAGGTGATAATGGGAAGAGAAGTCGTCCATGTGTGAACCGGAAGACTCCTTGAGTGGCATCACCAACTTGGAGACAATGGATCTCAATGGAGGCTCCCTACCATACTTTCTTCCTCAAGCTTCGACACTCAAAGGTAGCAAGCCACCCCAAGGTCTCAAGTGCTATACAAGCATCAATGTGCATTGGCTAGTCTACCATTCCTCCAAGATGCTACTTGGAGCTCAACTTTCATCATGAAGAAGCTACTTGACATCAAGGAGGTACTAAGTTGGACACCATAACACAGGTATCGTCGAGCTTAAGACGGTAACCAAGCGCTTATTGGGAGGCACCCATGTTATCCTTAATCTTTTGTTTTTAATTGTTCTTTGAGGTTTTTGTGTTATTTTAGCTTTTTGAATAAGGTTTGACAAGCATTTGGATCACTCTTCACCAAGGATCATCATGGAACTTTTTCACCTCTATTACGTCCTATGCTCCTCTCTACCAGCGCGGTAACTTCGTTCCACCTTACCCTCTCTCTTTTGATCATTGAGGACAATGCTCATGTTAGTCGTAGGGGAGTTTGAGGTTGGTGTGATTATTTGTCGGTAGAAGTCTAAAGCTATGTTTTGATGTGTTGCATGATCTTAATTGAATATCGAATTCCTCTATTGTAGAATCGTTCGGTTCTTGACTTTCGGTGTGTAATTGACTTCAAGCCTTCGCAATGACGTTTAGACTGTCCTACTTAGAACCTGTAACCAGCATGTTAGCACTAATATCAAATGAGTCTGGGCCAGAACTGAGATTGTATCACTCTTGTATGTTGGTTGATTGGTTTGATACGTTTTTTTTATACCACTCGATAACACCGGTCTAGGATGATGAAGGCAATCAGAATTTCTTCCCTCTTCCATGTTTTTCATTCTCTTTTTGATCTTTCGTGATTGTGGCTTGAGACTAGACGGAATCCAATTCGAAATCTTGTACGGAAGTTGTTAAGGGCTAAGGATCAAGTAAAACAAAAAAAAATGCTCAAAAGAAAAGCTAGGCAAGCTCGGCACCTAAGTGAAGTGTCGGGTTGAGCACTAAGCAAAATGGCAAAGGCTGTGAGCTAGGCAGGTTCAACACCTAAGTGAAGTGTTGAATCGAGCACTAGTATGCAGTAAGAAAAAAAAAAGAAGAAAAGGAAAAAAAAGAAAGAAAAGAGTTCTCAAATGTAGCCCTTGATCCTAGCCAAGTTGTAAAGTGCGGATCTAGAAGCGGATGAAGTCGAGTCGATAGCCACATTCACCACTTACGATCCATATCCCGATTTCAAGTCCTTTTGATTAGAGTTGGTGTTGTCGTGGTCGGTTTTGCTGTGTCCCAATCAACCACTACCTGAAGTGTGCAGAAATTAGTGAGGTTTAGACTTGTTTGGTTGATGTTCTTGCATGTGTAGGTTTAGTTTGTTCGGGAACAGTTTAAGCTAAATTGTGATTGCTTGAATCTCAATGGACCGAACTTGTCATTTGTGAACTTGGATGTTTTCTAATTCATTTGCTTGAGGACAAGCAAAGCTTAGTCGTAGGGGAATTTGATGTGACTTTTATTAGTACATTTTAAGCTTATGAATGACCTATGAAATACCCGTGTTTATTCGTGAAATGACATGACTTATATGCTTTTATTGAAATTTTGTGCAAAATGTCATTTTGTTGTCCGGTTGCTACTTTGGAGCCAAATTCGTGGGCTATTGGAGTTGCCTCTGTGCATTTTCAGGTTATGCATCAAAGTACAGATGACAAGGAGCGCATAGGAGCAAACGGGAGGTCATTTGGAGTCCGGACGAGGGAGATATGAGCATTACAAGATCGAGCTTTCTGCAGAGTGCAGGGTGCACGCCGTGCAGATGTGCACGCCGTGCATGATGCACGCCGTGCACCGTGCACGGTTTGGTGCACGGGCTGTCCAGGAGGCTCCGAAGAAGATTCAGCTCCAAGGTGCACGCCGTGCAGCCTTGCACGCCGTGCACCCTGCACGCCGTGCATAGGTGCACGCCGTGCACTGTCCCCCGCACTATATATATTCTTGTTTTTGGCCATTTTGAGGAATTCTATCATCTCCCTTGAACCCCAAACACATACCCACGAACCCTCAAACCTAGAACACGTTTTTGGAGCAATTTGAAGCCATTGGAGCTAGGATTGAAGCCATCAAACCTTGGGAGAAGTGCTTACAAGTGGAGAAGTGAAGATCATCTCAAGGATTCATCCATGGTGTTCTTGGTGACCATTCTTCCTTCTTTCTCTTTACTCCCTTGGCCATGTGTGGCTGAGTTTCTAGGGTTCATCTTGGATGGGTAGATTAGTTATGCTATGATAGAGAGATGATTGTATAGAACTTGCCATGATTGATCTTGGTTGTATGAGGATGATTCCTAGACTTGTTCTTAATGCCATTTTATGCCATGTTTGCTTAATTTGGTCCATTTCATTGTGATTTGATGCATGAGAGTGCTTGGATTGTTTAGATTGTAGTCTAGGGATGAAGTGAGTGTGTTCTAAGAGATTAGATCATCTATTTCACCATTTTCACTTGATTTCTCTCTTGGGCATTTTATCGAACACTTGGTGTGCATGTGGATTTTCATTCAATTGAGTTTGAAAGGCTTTTTGGTGAATCTCTTAGTGTTAGGGCATTGATATGAGAGTGTTGTGCCTAGCCTTGTGGTCATAGAGTCTTAAGAGAGGGTCTTGTGTCTTGGCATTTCATCAAACACTTAGAATGCATCCTTTTTTCACTTAGCTTGAGAGCGAGAGCCTAAGTTGAGTGGTATTGGGATAGGGATTAGGTGCTACGAGAGTGCATCGAGTCTATAAAAGTGAAATGCATGGTCATCCGAATGCAAACTCGATCTGATTGACTTGTTTGTTCAATTAGTCATCTTGAGCATGATGAAACTACCCACCAAGAGAGCCCCTTTGTCTTTGATTTGCACCACTTTATTTTTCTTTCTTCCTTTTAGTTTCCTTAAGTTTTTAATGTCTATTTCAAATCAAAACTCCTTTCAAATGAATAGACCGTCTACGAGGAATGTGAGTAGAGGCCATTGAGAGAACCCCGTGGAATACGACCTTGTAAACCCGCTTTATCAAAGGAATGCAGCAGCGTGTTTTCAAAGGCGTTTTCGGCGAAAATCCTACAGAATTTTGCCGAAAATATCAGGCAGTTTCGGCGTGCAATATAAAGGTGAAAGGGGCGAGAATTTAGAGAATCAATTCATTATTCTACAATTGCAATCGCCGACTCCTCTCTCTCTCAACTCATCATCATCATCGCCAATCACTATCCTCTCCCTCAAACACACACCAACCTCCTCAATTGTTGATCAACTTGAAGATCTAAGTGAAGCCTTCCACCCTTGGATTGGAGCTTGAAGAGCCAATGAGAAGATCCTCATGGAAGCAAAGATGGTCTCCTCTCCTCAATTTCAGGTTTCTTCCATGGTTAAGCTAGGCTAAACTTAGGTTTAGTTTAGTGGGGGATGGATCAAGCTAGAATAGGTGATTGATTGTATGGATTGAGTTTCTCATAGCCATTTGTGTAAGATGATGATCCTAGACCTGTGCTTTGTAGCCATTAGAGCTTGACTTGTTCTTTTGGTATTGTTATGTCTTTCAATACATGAGAATGATTGATGATGTTGATCTAAGGTTGTAGGATTGTAATTGGATGATTTGAGAGATTGGATTATCAAGTTACAACCATTTTGAGCTTGTTCTTCCTTGTTGACATTTTATCAAACACTTGGTGTGCATGAGTTTTCTTTCATTTGAAGGTTGAAAGACCCTTGTGATTGCTAGACTAGTGTTATATGATTGACATGAGAGGTCTTGCATCATTACCTTGTGCTAGATGATTGTTAGCATAGAATTCAAGTTCCAAGCATTTCATTGAGCTAGTTTAAAGCATTCCATTCCCTTTGTTTACATAGCGAGAGCATGGTGCATTTGGTCTAGGAATAGAGAGTCAATTGTGCGAGAGTTCGTTGATTCTACTTGAGTGAGAGCATGGTCATTAATTACACATCGTTGCTTGAGATTCAATCCAGCTTTCATGAACCTGAGCTTGAAGAAACCCCTTGCTAGACTAAACTCCTTTCTCTCTGTTTGATCCTCAATTTCTCTTGTCAATTTTACTTGCTTGTTTATGTTTTTAACTTGTTTTCTTTCAAACCAAATCTCAACTCAAATGTATGGACCATTCACGAATTTTGTGAGTATTAGCCTATGAGAGGACCTCGGGATACGACCTTGATTAAATCCTTATCATGCATCCTACCCATCAATTATGCTAAAGACAGATCTAACGATTAAGAAAAATATGGGGACAGAATGACATTTTACTATTGTACAGACTATAAAAAAGATAATTGCTACATATAGTCCATGTTTTACTTCACCCAGTCCTATTTTTTCAAAAATTAACCATTAATACCCTTATTAATTTGTGCAGTCCGTGTGTTACTTCGTGCACTCCAGGTTTTACTTCGCGCATTCCGTTTTTACTTCGTACAGTCCAGGTTTTACTTCGAGTCACAACTCGATTCGAGTTTATTACAATTAGTCAAAGCCTCTACTTTTCGACTAGAGTGTTGTAAGAGAACGAATTCTAAGGTTGAAGGGACTTAAGTGATCATGCGACCCCCTTTCTAATCTAGGTACACAAACTCACGTGTGTATTGTCAATAAGAACTCTTTCTTAGGAAAGTCGTCACTTTTCACACTCAGTAAATCAAAGTTTAGGTTTCAATAGTCATAAAAAACACTAATCCATCGCGATGACTCAAACAGGAGTTGTAGATTTGCTCTCATGTCAAAACACAAGGTCACTAACACTTCTAGTAGAAGTTTTTGGTGGGAAGTTTAAAATTTTCAAATTGTGTGTCTTGATCGATTGAGGTGCAATGCAAAATATTATTTTAGATATTTGAAGCAATTCCAAGGTTGTAAAGGTTGTGTGCGGTGACGGGAGTGATGTTGGGGAATTGGAATTTTGTAGCCAAATTTTAAAAATATGTACCGTCAGTAGCCAAATGCGTAAAAAAGTCCAGAAATGCACATCTGACTGGCAGCCAGCTACGCGTCATCCAGGTAGCGCTGCGCCACCCAGCCAGCTATGCGCCACCCAGCTAGCGCTGCGCTGGCTGCCTTCAGAAAATGTTACCGTCAAATGCTCCGTTAGGGTTTCCTCAATCCCAGCCAGCTATGTGCTGGCTAGGAGGCGCATCGCTGTCTGGGACTGAAGAACCCTAAGCCCTCAATTTTTAGTATAAATACCCCCTCTATGATGCAGTTTTGCACCCACACGCCTCCCTTGAAGCCCTAAACTTAGAATTTGAAGTAGGCAGCCGTCACGAAGCTTAGAATATGTCGTTCTTCAACTATGGCTCTAGGTCTCGCAAGAGTAAGCGTAAGTGAATTCGTTTGGGTGCTTTGTACTTATCTTATTTATGCATTTAACGAATTAATCTTGTGTACTAATTACTGTTGTTCTGTAGTGACAGATACTCAGAGGGTAATGCACAAGTTGAAGAAGCCGGTGGATGAGGACTTGTTCGTTTATGAGGCAAGTGTGGTTAACTGCTGGTGTGACTTAAGGGCGACTAGATCCGTTCGACCAAGTGATCTGGAATGCTATTTTGGATGCCCTCGTGAGAGAGAGGTAAAAAGGGTCTGAATTTAATTTTTTCATTTTCCTAGTCTCAAACCCTCTACGTTTGTTTTCTAATCTGTAGGAGAAGGGGTGTGGTTATTATGAAAAACTGGAGGTGCGGGAGGCCGTGGATGCTGCAATTAAGGAGAAGGACCAAATCATTCGGGCGAAGGACGAACAACTTGTTCGAGCGAATAGGGAGAAGGATGACATCGTTGAGGAGAAGGACAACATTATTCGAGACCTGAGGGAAGAAATTTCATGGTTGCACGTTTCAATCAATAGGTTGCTCAGGGAAGGGCCTCCCTCTCCACCACCCGGACTTCGTCCTTACAATTGACATCCATGTTGGGCCTAGTGTGTTTGTTTTTTCTGTTGTTGTTGTTGTTATTATTATTGTTGTTGTTCTTGTCGTTGTCGTTGTTGTCGTCATTGTCGAAGTTAATAAAATGACTGGTCTGTAGTTGCAGCCTTTCTTCATTGTGTTGTCAAATTTCATTTATTTTTATGACCATAGTTGTAGTCTTTTCAGTGTGCTGCCAATAAATGTACAACATTTCTGAAGTGTGTGGTCAATTCTGAAGGATGGACTAATAAAAGTAACTTCATAGTACAACTAGAAACCAAACATTACATTGAAAATGAAACATGAAACTGACAACCAAACATTTCAAATACAGATTACCAAACACAGACTACCAAACACATAATAATAAACATGTCATAGTGCAATTAACCGTTCCTTGTAAGGTTTGGATTTTTGCTGCTTCGCCTCGCACGTCGGCACGTCCTCTATTGTGCCCTTCTTGCTGGCAGTAACTGCAGTGAGGCTCAATATCTTCAACCCAGTCCATCTCATTGTGTATGCGAGAATGTCGTGGTCGCCCCATCTCCCTGACCCTTCCTGGGTCAGGCATCAACTTAGGCCCTCCATGAGGCTCCCAGTCCTCTTTCGAGCCGATAGGGAGGAAACTCCGTCCGTATATCTGTCTTACTGTTTCCAGCTTGTAATGGGCGTGGCGTAGTATAAGGGATCTTGATTGGCGGCGTTACATGCGGCCACGGCATGTGAACAAGGCATCTTCCACTGTTGGAACTTGCCGCAGGAGTAATGACTGTCCCCCTCCTCGTAGTCCAAGCGAACTTCTTGCCTATTGTTTCCCTTCCCGTTGCTGCGATTTATCGTCGTCTGTATTTCGAATATGCCAGCATCATAATCGAATTGCCTCACTGTGTGGGAAGTGGCCTTATTCACTCTTTTCTGAGGCGCCTTAAGACACTTCTTCGTCCAGATTGCACCAGCCGCCTGTTCTTCTCGAACCCTCTTCTGTCGATCTTCGTAATACGTTTGCAGCCTGTAGAAAGTGGATTCCACCAAAGCTGCAACAGGGAGAGCCCGAATTGACTTGAATGCCCATTCACGCTCTCTACCATGTTTGATGTCAATTGGTTCCATCGTGCCCGTCGTGTTGAGCGTCTACGGCTCTTGACCAATATAATTGATCTTGAAGCGCCCACTTTTTATTCACGAGGTCGTCCCTTGCGAATCTTGTTGCCCCTTTATGAACTTTCTCAAGGACCAGCGTTTAGCTTCAGGTAAGGGAGAATGGATTACAATGATGTACGCTGAAATTGTTAAGTAATTGGTGGAGTGTCATGATACTTACCTAAATTCATAAGTCGACTTTTGAGTTTTGGGTTCTTGGCATTTTTGTTGTAATTGCTTACATAGTGTCGGGTGCACCACCGCCAATGCCATCCAAATCTGATTTTCTCCATTGCACTCACGATGCCCGCATGTCGGTCGGATATGACACATACTCCGCGTCTCTGTGTCCCAGCCGTTGTATGCAATCAAAGAACCATTCCCAAGTTTCCTGGCTCTCAACGTCCACAATTGCGAAAGCCACAGTGAAGATGTTCTTATTAGCATCGAACGAACTAGCCATGAGTAGTGTGTGCTTGTATTTTCCTGTCATGAAGGTACCGTCAACGACGAGCACAGGAGGACAATGTTTGAAACCTTCGATGGACGGGGCGAAACTCCAAAACACACGGTCGAATTGGGTGAAAGTATCTCCAGCATCCGTTGTGATTTCTTCGTGACGAATTCAACTTGCGTCCCATAGTTCCGATCTTGTATTGCCTTCATTAGGGTAGGTAACTCGTTGTATGATTCCTCCCAATTACCATATATCTGCTCCATGGCGCGCTGTTTGCCATTCCATGCCTTCTTGTATGAATTTGTCGTCCGTACATAGTATGTATCTCTGTCTGAAGAAGTTTGATCCGAACATGGGGGCGGGCTTGGACAAGGGCGTGACTGCATCAGCTATGACATTGACGTCCAGCTGGCTCGGACTAATGTTGTTCTGGCTGCCCAACACAGATGGGTGGGATTGAATTGTTTTACCGTCCACATATCGCTCTCATCTGTAGTGAGCCTTATCCTTCATGGGCAGCCATTGCTTTGGTATCCATGACATCGTTGTTCAAGCAACCATTTGCTAGACCGTGTCGTGCATAACATGCGGTTATTCCTGAGTCCTATTGCTTCAGACTAGTTTGAGCCACAAGTTTGCTTTTCAAATTGTTGCCCAACCGCAAACCCTGGCCCGTCAATGTGCCACCGTGGAACGTTATGAACGCCATACTCGTTGTTGATAAGATGCACTCATGTTTAGTCGTCAAGTTATAGCTCTGACTGCTTTGACACTATAACATGCACTCGCTCCGTCGCCCATGAATATAGATTCTCTCTGGACCGGCGTCCCACGGTGGTCGAACTCAAAGTATAGCTCTGCCACTCGGTAGTTCGACTGGGTTGCCATGATGTTGTAGATAACCTCCAACCAGTAACGTCATTAAGAATGAGTGGGTAGTGTGCCTGCTGCTGCTGTGGATCCCACTGTGGCAATGACGGCTCCCCCAACCGCCGGACAGGGGGACATCTACATGCTGTCGAACCTACGAATAGAAGGAATCTTGGCAGCTGGAGGCAGGTACTGGATAGTCAGCATGTCGTGGATGGGTGGCCTGCCGGGGTGCCCTCCTAGACTCAGTCGTCCTATGGATCCCGCCTGAAGCATGTATCATGGACCGTATGTAGCATGCATCTCCTGCTGCTCCTGAGGCGGATTGTGA